>CM053790.1:94632307-94762307 GCA_028749045.1 Cupressus sempervirens
ATTACCAGACTCCAAGAGTATGACTCATGAGATATGATGAGGTAAGTAAGAATTTTTTTGTCATTTTCTTTAATAGAAGTTAGCCAACTTAATATTATATTTATGGTAGGATCAATATTTTATGAAAATCATATAGGTTTTAGAAATTAAACTTAGGAATTCTTATTTCCTAGACTACAACTAAATTCTTCTAAGTTTGGGTAATTTTATTGAATTCTAACATTGTCTATGGAATAAAAACTATAATTAAGTATTTCAATCTTTGTAATGTGTGTACCTATATCATTGACTATTGGAAATTTAGAAAGAGTGTGGTTATAATTCATGTTCTTTATTTCTTTCTTTCTTTTTTCTAAAAAATGGATTTTTTAAGTTTTGCAACAACATTCTTCGGTGTGCTTTAATTACTTAAGCCATGTCATGAGCTTCAACTATTGGATATCATTGTGGATCTATGAGAATGGTATAAATACTCATGAATTTCATCAGATTGCACGGGATTATCTATTGGCAATTGGGCTAAGTTGGGTAAGTTGGAATAATGTTAGAGTTGTCATTTATGGAAACATATACTTTCTATAAATAAGATATTATCTACAGATGAAGATTGTGTAATTAGATAGTAAAAATTGGCTAAGTACATGTTAGTTATCTAGCACAATGGAGACAATTATTGGAACATGTACAACTAGGTATAGATTGTACAAAGTGTCAGGATGACATATGTAAGTGTGTAAGTTAGTATGGTCAATATAGAAGAAGATATGATAGATTTACCAATTGTGACAGTATATAGGCATAACAAGGAATAATAGTAAATGGGTAGTTATGAGTTGAGGAATTATTTTTTCTCAAAATTAATTACTTGACTAATTAGGGATGACATCCTAGATGTTAAGCCTAAGAGGGAAAGAGTTATTTTTGTATTTTTCCAAGTGTATGAAACTTGAAGGATGATTGGAAAATATTTAATGAATTGCAAAGTGGTGAAGTAGCACCCATAAAAAGAGACAATAAGAGATTCTATGATCATGGATGAAATTTAATTACTCATCATGATCTTTCAAATGTATTTTGAATCTATTTGATTCCATGTGTAAGGCTCAATAAAGCCATTTGTAATACTTTGTTAAAGTTGTCTAATATGGTCAAATTATATAAATAAACTCATGGAAGGAAAAAATGTCATAAAATGCCATGTATAGTTTATTCTAATATGTTGGTAGGAATTTTATAAATTTTAGAGGTTGTTTGTAGAAAAACACAAAAGTTGTCAAATAAGTAATTTAAAATATTGTCATAAAGGTGACAATATGAAAAAATTGATGTAAGAGAGAAGATGAAATGTTATAGGAGGTAATTTGTTAGTTACAGAACTTGAAAAGTCTTTAAAGTATCATTTATTGGTCTTGGTTTTTAGAATGTAATGGCTGGAGAAGGTGAAAGAAGAAGGGGAATAAAGAGAAGGTTGAATTTGTGAGTTTTATGACAATTTTTTGTGTAAATTTCTAGAAACCTCACTGTTGTTTCTATTGGTAAAAATTCATATAAAATGATAAAAACCTCCAAATTATATTTTTAGAAAATTATTTAAGTTATATTTCTTTTGGTTTTGGTTTGGTCAAATTTTATTAAGTTTGCAATGGCCATTTTGGTGATTGTGGGTTTGAATCTGTCCTAGTTTGTTGATTCGTTTAAATTTTGCAAAAGTGTGTAATATTGTTGTGATAACTTATGGAGTTTTGATTATGTGATTTGTGATTCCTTGTACTAATTGCATCATATTTGGTATCAGAGAAGGATTACACCATTTTGGAAAGCACAATAGTTTTGGTTACATGATTGTGATTATCGTGGGCATAAGTTTAATTATTGGTTGCATAAGTTTGGTTGTTTAATTGCTGATTGTAGAAGTTTAATTTGTGATAGCTTGAGAGATTTTTTTAGTTTCTTTTCATAATGATGAAACCACATCAAGAATAAATATGGAAGACATGGATATACTACTGAGATACATTGAGAAGAGAAAAAGAGAAAGAGAAGATAGAGAAAAGAGGAGGAAAGAATGTTAGAGGAAATCAAAAATTTAAAGGAGGAATTAGGAAAGAATGAATAAAATGGAATAAGGTTAGAGATATTGCTAAGGAATAAGGAAGTGGAAGAAAAGGAGAAAAGATTTGATAGTTTAGAGGTCAAACATATTGCGGAGGAACATGTTAAGATAGATAATCAAGATGGAAAAGAAATGGTCAACGAGTTAGACTAAATGGAAGATCCAAAGGAAGAACTAATGTCTAATATAGAGGATAGAAAGAGTGAAGAATACATGCAAGAAGAGGTAAAAAATGATGTGGCAAAAAATTCCATGCAACATGAAGGCACCATGGAGAAGACAGTCAACAATATGTCTGAAAATAATGATGACAATAGTAAGAGGAAGATCATTTGATGATTCAATTAGTGAAATACGTAGAGAAGACCTCAATTTATGAAGAAGATAGGTACATAGCCCTTGTAGAGGCTCAATATTTTTCTAATATTGGTAGGAAAGATTGGATTAAGATAGGATGCAATCAAGATCATGAAGTTGTAGAGCTAACTTCCATGCAAGATGAGATTCAGAATAGTATGAATATGGTGATTGATCAAAATAAGACATCAAATAGTGTAGATATAGACTCATCTAATAAAGAAATAATAAATTATTTATGGGAAGCAATCAAAGTGTAGAAAAACAAGAAGAAACAATTGATAAATTGGGAGAAGCCACAATTGTTGATAATGGAAATGATGAGTAATCAATATATCATATTTGTGTCACCAAGAAAAGGTAAATATTGGGTGAAAATGAATAAGATTGGTTCATGTGGAGCCAAGGTACCTCAGATAAATAAGCCATTAGATATTGGCATAATGTTGAACATTACTTCAGACCAAGGCAAAGTTGAAGAATTGAAGATCACACTTAGAAGAAAGATAGAAGAGATTGATATCATTTGGAGGAATATGAAGATGTAGAAGACAATGGGAAATGATTGGATAAAGTGGAAAGCAAGTGAACAAGGAGGCAACAACAACACTAGACAAATTCCTAGCAACAAACTCAAGGGGCATAAGTTTTTTCAAAAAGGGGAGTATGGTGTAGGGCACTCTTACCATCTCCCATGGAATCTTGAGTTTGTTTAGTATGTTTTGAGTCTAAAAAGATTAGGAATTAGTTGTTATATATCATGTTATTAGGTGTTCAAATGAAAGTCATGTTGACTAATTTCATATTTTAAGTATTATAAGTTGTAGTGAGTAAAAAGTGGGAAAATGCCATGCAAAGGCTTAAATGATATATATGATAGTGTTAAGATGTCATAATATGAAAATAAGCCTTTTAAGGTGCCGAGGAAAGTATACTAGAACTTAAAATAGAAAATGTGGGAAAAAAATGTAAGAGCTGCTAGGAAATGCTGTCAACATTTCCTTTGCAAAAATTGACTATGTATAGAAGGTGAATAATCATTCATATTGTTTGAACTGCTTAAGGGAGGTGAAAATTCATATTGTCCTATAAAGCAACGTAATCTCATATGGAGAGGTAGAGAAGAAAGGAGAATATATGGAGAAGTGACTTGAAGGGTTTTTGTTTATGTGGTTGTATACCAAATCATTCAATTTGTGTAATACTATTGATAAAAACTTGTATTTGGATTATAGTTTTCTTGTCTTCTCCTTGTATAAGTTAGGGTGATTCTTAAGTTTTTTTTAAGAAGGAATAAATCTTAGACCTAAAATAGATAATTATGATACCATTGAGTTGTTACCAAGATATTAATGCACAGTATTTGGACAATAAAATCTACATATTTGATCAAGATTTGAACAGCAAAACTACTTACATTCTAGGGTTAGTTAGAAGCCTCAACATTGTATAAAGCTTTGGGAGGATTTAAAGGCCACATGGTTGTCTTAATTTTCCTATTATTATTTGGTAGACACCTTTATATTGGTTCTTATATCAAAGAAGTCATGAGTCAAAATATTACTTCCTATCATATGCTATATAAAAATTGTGAGTCAGCATTTTGCTAATACCAAGATAATAACTTGTTTGGAGTTGTCCATATACATACATAGAGTGAAAAAGAACCATGAAGAGAATAGAGTAATGAAGCAATGGATTTGTGGGGGGCAGTTACCATATTCAATAAGGAAATCTCCTTGTGTCACAGGTATGGAATTTTATCATTTCAAAAATGAATGGAAACCTAAAAGTTAGAGATATGATATTAGTTTAGGCAGGGTAATGTTTTATTGGACTTGTTGTTGAAGATATGGGAAAATAGAGAGACAACTATCATATGCAGCAAGAAACCCATATAATGGAATGACTTTGACAATTTAATGATCTCTTCAATCATTGGTAGCTAGACATCAACAATTTGAAAGACCTTAATGAGGTATGGAATATATAAGTTCATTTAGAAGAGTTAATTGAGGTTGTTAATAGTCATAGTTTGAGTGAGGATTGTATGCCTAACTGCATAGGCTTGAGTCTTCAAATCATATGATTAAATAAGCAAGTTAGAATCTTAGATTTTTGAACTGGAAAAAAAGTGTAGTAAAAGATATTTGAATTTTGCCTTTCATGTGAGAGATGTTTTAAAGAATTTGAGTTCTTAACCCACATTCCATTGTAGGCTTTGAGATAGAGTAATTTATTTTAGTGTTTTGAAATTTCTAATGTGTCTAAAACCTTATGAATAGTGAAGGTATTATATTGGAAATGAATTAATTCATTTGGAAGCTTATAGGGATATGTTGTTGATAAAGACCCTAGAGGTGCAAGGTGATGGAGGTGTTTTGGGGTGAGGTATGAGAGCTTTTTGTGTGTTTTGGGGAAGGTTTAGGTTGAGACAACTAGAATAGGTGAAAGTGGCACAAGGAATAGGCCATTCACCTTGTCTCTAACTTTAGAGAATTGAAGGGGATAACATATGTTATGCTTAGATAGGTTTGGAAGAAGCCTAGCCTAGTTTAAGAGTTTTTGTATTAACAAACAAGTATCGTGTCCACCATCCTTGCATCAAGAAGGATGATCCAAGGGACTTGGATTTTGTTGTCCCTAGGAGTATGGTGTAGTAGCACCCATAATAAAAGGCACAATAAGAGATTCCATCAGCATGGAAGACATTTAATTACTCATCATGATATTTCAAATGTATTTTCAATCTATTTGATTCAATGTGTAAGGTTAAATAAAGCCATTTGTAATAGGTTGTCAAAGTTGTCTAATATGGTCAAATTATATAAATAAACTCATGGAAGGGAAATATGTCATAAAATTTCAATTATAGTCTATTTTTATGTGTTATTAGGATTTTTATAATTTTAATAGGTCATTTGTAGAAAAGTTCAAAAGTTGTCAAATATGTAATAAAATATTGTCATAAAGGTGACAATATGAAAAGGTTGATGTAAGCGAGAAGATGAAAGGTCATAAGACATAATTAATTAGTTATAGAACTTTAAAATTCTTTAAGGTATCATGTATTCATCATTATTTTTAGAATGTAATGGCTGGAGAAGGTGAAAGCAGAAGGGGAATAAAGAGAAGGTTGTATTTGTGAGTTTTATGACAAATTTCTGTGTAAATTTCTAGAAACCTGACTATTTTTTCTATTGGTATAAATTCATATAAAATGATACAGATCTTCAGCTTATATTTTAGGAAAGGTTCTCAAGCTATCTTTATTTTGGTTTTGGTTTGGTCAAATTTTATTAATTTTTATAGAAGTTGTGGCCGATCTGGTGACTGGAGGGCTAAATCTGTCCTAGTTTGTTCATTTGGTTAAAGTTTGCAAAAGCATGTAATATTATTGTGTAAAGTTATAGAGTTATGATTATGTGGTTTGTGATTCCTTGCATGAATTCAATCACAGAGGTATATAGGAAGATTACAATATGTGAAGTAAAGTGTTCTTCTAATGAAGACTATGTGAACTTTATGTGATGCAAATTTTGATCTATGATTAGAGGATTGCAAATTTTGTTGTGAGAAGAAATGACATATAATATATTGAAGATATCAACAACAAGAAAGTGGTTTTTGTATCTATATCTCTTTAAAAGTTTACTATATTTATATTTCATGTTTGTGTAGTGGGCTCATCTTGCATACATCTTGTAGTTGTACATAGAAACTCCTAAAAGGGTTGAAATTTTTAATAGGGCCTAATTTATAACAAGGACCAAGACACTCTATCTATTTAATACACTCCTAACACAGTCAATATCCTTAACCAGATACAATTTTTTAGTGGATCATTTTGTGGGAACCATTGCCACTAGTGTTCTCCCTTAACCATAGTTTCCCTAGTTAACAAAATATGGTGTTATGAGCTCTCTTTGTGTATGGTTATTTTTAATGTTCAACATAGTTTGTTTACTTTTATATGCAAATTATAAGGTCGTTAATAATATCATGATTCTAGTGAAAGTTTATAGACTATTGATTCATCCCCAACCCTCCACCCTCCCCACCCCTTCTCAATATTCCCTGTTTTTAATAATTGGTATCAAGGTAAAAACACAAACCTGTGTCACCCTTTTGTAAAGGAAAAGACTAAAAAAATTGTAACTATTCACGTTCAATGATATAAAATAGGTATTATTATTCTGAATTTAAAAATGAAGTAAACTACTAAAATGTGTATAAATGGATGAAGTTTAGGATTATTATTTTTAATAATTATTTCAAATAAAAATTGATATATTTCCTTAATTTTTATAGATAATTTTTTAGCTACTGAAGAATACTAAAAATTAGGGGTCTATTTCCCACCACAAGACTATAAGGAAATAAGCTTATTTCCCATTTGATCTCAAACTATGTCATAGATAACATAAATAGCTAGAAGAATCAAAAATAAAAATTGGCTTTAGACCTATATTTTCTCTTTTATAATGATTCAAATTTCAACTCACCTAAAATTGATACTTTTCATTTCCTACCATGTTTTTCAAAAAAATCAATTCTAACCAAGAGGAAAATTATACAGTCTAGAAGAGGAGTCTCTCCTCTAGAATGTCATTTAATTTGTTTTAAAAATTATATGATTTGTTATTTTTTCTTTCTCAAAACCAACATATTTTCGAGTGTTAAATACCTAATTGTAAAAAATTTTAATTACAATATACTATATTAAATAAAAATGCTATAAACCCTATATGAGAATATTCTTGACTCTGAGCTCTATAAATTGGTGCTTATATGCTATTTGAAAAATATTATAAAAATTAGCAAGAGGTATTGAAATGCCACTTTTCTAAAATAATTTTATTTCTTTAGTAATTGGATACAAACTCATATAAAACATGCATTTAGTAGACATTTCTAATTGGAAAAGTGTGAGACCATATATAACTTAGCTAGAATAAATTTATCTAGATCATATGTTTGAAAAAAAAAATTTGGATAGAAGTACTCAAATTCAGTCATTTTGATAAGTCAACCTAAAAGGTGACATAGCTTTGTACTTTTACCCATCAGGGCACAGTTACTCAAAAGAGGCTTAATAGCTTGAGTAAGATCCCTATGGATATGGAATAATTGCAAAAGAATCTTGAAGAAGCTCTTGAGCATATTGATCTTACCAATGAAAATGATAATTTGAAGGAAAGATATGAGGATTCAAAAGACTACATTGGGATGTTAAAAGTGTTAGCATGAATTTTGGTGATACTACATTGGGCAACTATCATAAGAATTTGAGAGTATTGACATATAGCATTCATGACTATATTTTTCATTAATGTCAACATAGTAGTATTTCTATAAAGACTATAAGGACACTAGTAAGAGATCTTACTGGTATGGACAATGGTTTAATTTTTTGGTGGTGCATAGTTTAGGACATGTTCCAAGTAATGTCCTAATGACATGGTTAACTAAGGGGAGTCTAAGTCAAAAAATTATGGTAGTTGTACCTTATTTATTGAAGGTAGTTTAGAAATCAAGCATTGAGGAACAACGTTTTGATGTTTGATTGCTATCTTACATTTGAGTTGCAATAAAGAGTTGCACAATCAAATAGTGACAAAAGATACATAGATGATTATGTCAACAAGTGCACAAGCCCTAAAGTTATACATGTGAAGTTTTGTAATAGATTATTACCCGATAGTTCTATTTTTATTTTAATTAATTAATTATCTTATTTTAATTAATTCAAAAAGTTTGAAGGCCAACTCAAGGAACTATTATGAAGATATGGTATAAAGGAAAGATGTTTTCCTTGATTCTAAAGTGTATCAAGTATCTATTGTATTGTGAAGTGTCAGAAGGAGTAGAGTGTTGATTGAATGTATGTAATTGATCCAAGGGATTACTGGAAGCAAGATTGGTAATCTAGTTACAAGATCATAAGGAGTAGAAGTCTAGTTGATAGGATAGATATAGAGGAAGGAAATATGTTTCACATCTATTATTCTGCAAAGAATAATATAGAGATCATTTGGATGATGGGTTCAATGGTCTTAACCTTGAAGTTGTTTGGACAGTGGGTCTAGCTATTTTCCACAACTCCTAATAGGGTTGGAATCTACTAATAGGGATTCAAAGTCTCCTAATAGCAACTCATATGTACTGAATGTATTTGTAGACTCCTCGAAGGGTCCATTCCCTAACAAGGAACAATTATATTAGTAAATCAGCTTGTGGGTACCATCCCCACTAGGGTTTTCCCTCTAATCAAGGGTTTCCCTAGTTAACATATTTGGTGTTATTATGTATGATTTTATTGCCATGGTTTCTATTTATGTTGATCACATGGTTAAGAATAATTAAGGTTGATAATTATGATAATAGTTAGATAACTAAGTCAACCCCCTCTTAGTTATATTAGTGGAATATATATTCTAACAATTGGTATCAAAGATTTAGGTCCTTGAAGAGAAATATTAATAGCTTTCGGAGATCATTATGAGAACAGATAGTCCTAAGACAAATAGAGAAAATTTTGATATAGAAGATAGAGCTTCCTAGTGAGTTATCAAATTTGTGTAACAAACAAAGCATTGAGTTTATAGATCCAAAATCCTTTGTTGTGTAGAAAAGAATAGAGGCATAAATAAACACAAATACAAATTTTAGGAAGACATGAAGATCAAGGAAGGCATTGATCTTCTTATGAGAAGGAAACTAGAAGGTATTGAAATTTTCTCTTTTTGGACATGTAAAACATTTGGTCATTTTCCATCCATTCCCTAAGAGAATAGGAAAATATACAAAGAGTTCACTTTCTGATGAAGATGAAGAATTTAAAGAAAATATGGAAAGGTTCTTGAATGATTATAAAGATAATGAACTTGGATTGGTTAAGTAAGAGGGCATATTAGAAGAGATAGTTGCTAGAGAAAAATATTAATTTAATTTCATTAATTAAATTATCTTTTCTCAAGCCTTCTTAAGATTTTGGTTTATGCACCTTTTGCATTCTATATTTAATAATTAATTAGCAATTATTAAATAGCTTTTACCCTCTAGGTTACCCTTTGTAACTTTTCAGGCTACCCTTTCGGTTTTAAATCTCCTTTTATAGGGATTATTCTTTTGTAATAATCAACATCTTTTCTTTATCTAAGAATAAAATTTGCATATTTTCAGAGCAAACCCTTACCTCGTCTTGTCTTTTTCTTCTATGTGGCATGTTTTCTACATGTAGTTATTTGAGGGCTTCATGGATTGTTTTGCGTATTTCTCAAATCCTTCATGGTATCAAAGCTAGATCTACTATAGCTTGTTTGGTATATAGAGAAAAAGGGAGAAAAATGGTTTGATAGATCAGATCTAGACCTTTTTGAGTACTTCTCAATATAACAAGGGGGGTCTCTAAAATTTAGAGCACTTTGAAACCAAACTAACATCACACTTTTGAGGGAAAAAGGTGTCAAAACCCTTATTTTCATATAAAGTTTGTCCATTTTGGACAACATTGATCTGAGAGGCAAAAAATTTTCCCTAAAGGCATATGACCTTCTGCACACATTTCAATGCAACTTTTTCAAAAAAAATTAATAAGGGTCCACATACCATTTTTTTCCTACAACCCCCTTTTCTGGCATGATAGAGGTTTTTTGGCCCATGAAAGGAACATTTGGCACTACTTTCTAGCTTGCAAAAGGAATATTTTGTCCTACTAACTCTGGCATTGGTTCCTCTCAACATTTTCATCATAACTCAACATTTTCTAGCAATTGCTACTATTCTCAAGCTCACTGCTACTTGCCGCCACCGTTCTAGTGTTGCCATCGACTATAGCCACTACTCTACTACCTTTGAGACTCAAACTCCTCCTAGCCCTCCATCACCCACCTAGTACCCTTAGACACCTACCATGTGGTACTGACATCATGTTAGCTTTGCCATGTGTCAGGTGCCACATTAGCTTCTATGGGTCCACTGCCACATGGAAGTCTCCTTTTGTTCTAATGGCCCCTAGGTCATCAATTTTATAGTGACCTACTACATCATCAGTACTTCATCATCCCTACAGCATGCCCTTTAGGTCCTTTTTGATGTACTATTAGGTTTTTGGCTCTGTCTTGAGCATACAAAGGTCTTTCTTTGATCCAAAAGAAGTGTTGAAAAGCTTGTTCAATACTCCTTCCCAAAAAGATGGTTTTTCTTCTAGATTCTACTCCAAGGTTTTTCTATTATGGTTTTCTTTTAGTGTCCTACGGTGGATATCTTGTATGTTTTAGGTTCAAGGATTATTTTGGTGGTATGAGATTACTACTTTTGGGCCATACTATCTATTGTAATAGCTCTTTTCCCTTTATGATCATTGTTGATATTATTTGTATGTATTCTTACAAATGCACTAAGATAAAGTGTCATATTGCATCTATATTTTTTTTTTATTAGTTTTTCCTTTTTTTCCTTTCAATTTGAGTAATGTCATCTAAGGATACTTGTATGGATTATTGTATTCTTGGGATCCACCATATCTTGTGCCTTATTGTACATGTACTATTAATGATTAAAGTGTCATGAGGGCTTGATGTGTTGCCTTTGTTTCCCATCTTCCTTTGTCTAGTGAGCTTCTTGTTTGAGAAATTAGCCACATGATGTGTCTAAGATTGATCACCTTAGTACACACATATGTATTCTTTTTGGGTATCTTGATCATGGTTCCTTGACTTGTAGTTCTTTTGGCCCACTTTTCTAGTTCCCTGTCACCTTAGCCTTATCTACATTAGGGGGATTCTTTTTTGTTTATCATGCTTCCTGGTTTGATGGAGTGAGCTATGTATTCCATTTTTGTTCCGATGTACTAGGTGGATGTAGTGGCTAGTCAATGAGATGGATCATTTACCATATAAACACTCTTCTTTTCATTCCTAATTTGGTTGTAGCCTATTGGTGTTTTTAAACTACCAAGCAAAAAGAATACTTGATACAAAGATGATGAAGAAAAACTTACTCTAAGGGTTAGCTCTTTCCTATTCTCAACTAAGGATTTCTTAGATCTAGACCCAACTTCAACAAAACCTCATTAATTTTCTACTCTTTTAGCTCTACATAATCAAGATGAGTGCACCTAAGGGATAAACTGATTCAAAACTTAATACTAACTTCACACATCATTTATTTACTAATATTATATTATAGTACTCATCGACTATATGAGATGTTTGGTCATAATTTTTATTAGATTTGCATTTAATTATAAGTAACACTAGCAAACTAAAACACATAGATTAAATGCAATCAAGTATTGACCGGTTATGATAGTCTTCACGCATTTAAAGTAAAATTGATTTGATTTTAAACTATTGCTTCATGCTTATCCACGACCTTCTCATATGTAATCTAAAATAATTGATTAGTGCCCCATCCATTGCAATTTAGTGTTTATCCAACTATCGTGACCTAATTGACTGTATTACAATCAATATTCATTAGTTTTTCCTAAAACTCATTCTTATGCATATCCTTCTTACTTCCTGGAAATCCTATCATACTACTAAAGTATTTACTTAATTCATTGAATTAAAAGAAATAGTGAATTGATATACAACCTATCTTAGTTCCATTTAAAGTTGAACAAGCTTTGCTTACACAACCTAAAGATGACCAATCAGTGACAATGTGGACAAGATTTAGATAAAAAAGATATGGTGATAGTTCATCTTTGTATTAATTCTCTTTGAAAATTATATAACATTGGAGTAATACTCAAAAAAACTCAAGAAAAAAAAAATGATCTTTGAATGTTATCGTATTCTTAGATTTGTAGAGAGAATACATCACAAAAGTTAGCATCAGGGAAATTGGACTAAATATAAACCTAGCAAAACTAAAAAATAACATAATAGTTCAGACCCCCTCTCTAGCCTTGGGATCTCATTTATATAGCATGAGATGCAACAAGATTTGGACTTAGAGAATAATGACAACCATCCTTAAGACAAAAATATATTTACAAAAGTTACTATCATAAAAGAAAAAATTCGGTTCAACAATATAATTGACATCATGAATATTCTTTTGTAGGACCACTTTTATTGTGGATTCTTTGTTGATGAGGAGTTTTTGATTTTCTCTTATATAGTTATCATTCCTTAGAAAGAGTGACCAATGGACTTGCTTGTGATGAACTAGGTTTTATCTTTTGAAATCTAAGTTTAACTTGTGGTTCTCCATCCAAGTCATCTTGTATTGACAAACTAATAGTTATAATTGATTCTTCTACTACCAAGTCATTAGTTTGAACTTATGTGCTTTTTACTGTAGTTGGTTTTTTATCTTTTTCTTCTTCTTCTTTAACTAATGGATTAGTTGTTTGCAACTCATGTTGGTCCATCTCATCTTCATCAATTTCACCAAGCACTAAATATTTTGAATGCACAAAATTTTCCATCCACTTGTTAAAAAGTGTGTCATTTGGCCAATCAAAACTCAACACTTCACTTTGCTTCTTTGAAACAAAATCTCCTAATTTGTTTATTTAAACAAATTCTTCCCTAAGAGAATCATAGAATATTTGAACTCTGACAACTTCCTCAATTTTATTTCCTACAATACATGTCCCTTTTCATTTATAACCCAATTAATTCTAAGGCATAACAAATAATCTAATTCTTTCGCTCATTCCTCCTTGTCTTTTAATTTATCTATTTTTCTGAGTGCATGAGGGGAAATTTCAAAATTTTCAGCAACATATTTTGAGAAACAAATTATGATTCTCTTCTATACTGTACCCCTCTTATCATCAAAATTAGATAGATCATTAGTCATATCAAATGTTTTTTTATCTATTCACAAGATAGACTAATGACTGAAACACATAAACGAGTAACATCTTTATCCCTACTACCCCATTTACTCATAGTTGACTTAAAGGAATCCTCATTATCCTTTATCTCATTCTAAATATCCATTATTCTCACCAATTGTTCATAAAATGTAGGTCAATCAATCTTATCTACCAGATACAAAAAAAAAATTCTAATTTTATCCTCATATTGGTTATTTAATTCCATATATAATGTTCAAAGTTTGTTTTTCTCCTCTTCAAACTCCTCAGCTATATAAAACTATGGTCTTTATGGAGTGTATGGTATTTCTAAAAGGGTATTTGTCTTCAAGGGCTTAGTTGGAGGATGACAATAAGTGATCCTAGGCTAGCTAGATCCTCCCACTTTTCATTTTCCAAGTTTCTTATCCATTTGAACCACCTGAGCCTCTAACTGATGTATCATATTTCTTCTATGCTCATATGCCTTTAACATCTCCTCAATTTTAGCATTGACCTCTAAGAATTTATTCTTGTCCTTCATAGAAACAACAAGTCCAAAGTACATTTCTTTGGTCATTCTAGATACCTTTTTGCTATCCACCTCTTTTTCTTTATAGACCATGAGGCTACCTATATCCTCAGCATTTGAAAATTCATGTATCTTGGTCTTCTCACTTTTTTCTATAGATAATATCACCAATGCCTAATGATCATCACTACATTTCAATCCTTTATGTGTCTGTTGTACCTGTGAATTGTGGGCCTCTGAACCTCACAAACACTTTGACATAGTCATTACCTATGGAATCATCCTGGAATAAACATTGAGTTGTTTATCCAAGAAATCTGACAGAGTGAACTATCGCCTTCTATCTAGAAGGATTTGCCTAATTAATATCCTTAGATTTGACGTGTAGGCAACCAGACCTTCTAAGAATGAAGGATTTAAATGAAATGCAATTAGTCTATATGATCGTGCAAAGTATTTTAGAATGAAAGATGCATTCTAATCTAAGAACATATAAAGTAAATTAATCAAATGTACGCAAGATTAAATCTAAATGGAAATTAAGCTAACAATAAAAGGATGTAAGAATATGCTAAAGCAAGGTGAGTGAAAAATGTGACAGCAATTCGATAGCATGAAAATTCTACCTTTGTAATGAGGAAATGAGGGTCTCTTAAATAGACTTTCTTGGAATCCATCAATGGTTGAGATCGATTTCAATGAACGGTCAGGATTGCAGATGAAGTTCAGTCATAAAGGAAGATTCCCAAATCAAAGGGAGTTAATTGGCTTAGATCTGAGTGTAAGAGTCAGTCAACTCAGATAGACTTCAATGAGAGAGTAAGTGATCTGGGTCACTTCTAATTTGATCAACAGTGAACTAGGAATTTCCTTTTTTTGAACTGAAGAGAAATTAGGAGAGATATTTAATTTAATAAAATGAGATATGCTCTCATAATTACCTTTTTCATTTAATTAAATAATTCTATTTAATTAATTAAAGACACTTTTCTCATTTAATTAAATAACTTAATTGAATTAATTAGGAATGATTTCCCATTTAATTAAATAATTTTCATTTAATTAATTAGAAATAGCTTCTCCATTTAATTAAATAATTTTGTTTAATTAATTAAAATAGGCATATTTATTAAATTAAATAAATTTAATTCCATAGTACATTAGCCTTAGGATATAATTTAATTTAATTAAACTATAAATACTTAATAATTAAATTAAATATTAATCAATAGGTTTAATGAGACTAATATGAGTAAATACTATAAGAATTAAATAATAAGCATGATGAATGCAGATTAGGGTTTTTTGCATCTGACAATTAAGTTAAGTAGCGAGAAGCAGAATAAGAATTTGCCTAGTGACATAGGACTTAAGATTGATCTGAAATAGACCAAAATTGGTATCATGGCAATGAGCCAATTTTAGGGTATTACACCTGCAAGACCTCTTCCTTACTTTTCATGGCATCAAAAATCATGGTATTTGCAATGTCCCATTAGGGTAATATAAAAATTCCTGCATCCTTCAACAATTGTCTTTCCCCTTCAGGGGTCACCTATGCAAACTCTTTCATGAAACTAACTTTTACTTCCTCTTCAATTTTAGAGTCCTTTCTATTAGTTGCTCTACTTTGATCATTTTACACTTGGCTTCAAAATAATTTATATTTATTCTCCTTAAAAATTGAGCAAAAGCTCTAGAACTAACAAAACTATCACCATCAATAAATGTTTACAAAGCTTGTGCTATTACAAGATAGTCTCCCACAATGAGAGCTAGTAATGGCATAAGGGGTTCTTCATGTACTCTTTCCATATCTATGGTTGTAACAACAATATCTCTTTCCCCTTCTATTTGTCCCAACTATTCTCTGAAGAATACCTCATCATCTATCTTGAGTGGAGCCTAGGTAGGTGAATACTCTTGAAGATAATCCCTACTCCAATTTTTTTTCTTAGGTGCACATGTAGTAGGTGGGCTTTTAGAACATGGTCTTTTATATGAAGGAACATGATATACACTCCTACCCACTATGTACTTGGCTCTGTTTACTATGCAATGTTTACTTTTATAACATGGTCTTTTACTTTTGCAATGTTTACTACCCTAGGTTCAAAATCATTTACTTGCCAATCTCTTTTACAAATCAATGGCCTTGTCAGTGTATGCTTGTGTCATAATTTCCTCCTTCTCATTCAAAGTTTTCATAATCCTTGCAAAATTATCGATCAACATATCTACTTTCACACACCAATATTTTCCATCAACTAGCAGATCATAATATGGCTCAAAAGCATTTATAAAATCTAGGACTTTACTCTATACTTTCCATTTTCCCTTCCTAAGCACCTATTCTTGTAATGAGAATTTATTTCTTACTACATCCTTTGGAAAGTATAGCATTTTTTTATGAGCTTTAGCCTTAGTTTTTTCTCTGAAGAGGTCATAAAATCCCTCTAATTCTATAAAATAGGCATGGAATTGATCCATTTGGTATTTATCTAAAAATTTCTTCAAGTTCCTCCATCCCTTCTTGACACAAACAAAGTTGTCAACAATAGTAAGTTGGGGAAAGAAAGTATCTTTAGAATTTCCCAATAGTTCTCTCTCTTCAATTGATCCTATCTACCATAAAATCTCAACAATACCTACTTTAAAGGCACTTGATAAGGTAGGACATGTGGGTTTCCTAGAAAAACATAAAGTTTAAAAATAGTAGACACTACATATGGGATGATATCTCCTCAATTGTGACTCACAATCAATCCCTTAGCATAATCTTTTCATCTAATCAACTTTATAGACATTGTGGTATTATAGGTTATCCCCTACTAACAACATTCTAAGCCTAGAAGCAAAATACCTATCAAATATGACAAAATTGGCATCAATCACCTCATATGTCATATCTACACTCCATAATTGGACAAGGAGATTTTCTCCATCTCTTTCCAATTCCAACTTCATTTCTTTAGAGAGGAAGGTAACTCACTTATACAAGCATATGTACATCAGCATGGAGTACCAACAGAAGGGCTTATCAACTTTAGCCTATGTAATTTCTATTAATCCAGCATCAATTTCTTCTACCAAGAGAGTAGAAAAGTCAAAGATAGAATGCATACTAGATTGAAAATTTTGAGCAATAATAAGGATAATGGAGCCTAGGATCTTTTCCCATCCATGCCAAAGATTTGGTAGAGAGAGAAATACAATTCCTATGCTCTAGGGTTGAAGTATTATTTCAAAAAAGGCTCGAGAGTGTTTGGTGTAACCAAGGCAAATGATCCTATTCTGACAAAATGCTCCTATAATGTTCCCCCCCATAGATATACTTTTTGTGCATCATACCTTTGTTGGAGGTCTTCCATGTCTATATTCTCATGGATTGCATTCTTAATGTTTAATTCAGAAACCTCTCCAATCAATTATGGTGAATTTCTGAAAAGATTATCATCAACATGATTCTTTGTATTCCTAGTAATTGAATCATATTTCTTTAACATCATTGCAAGAAAATCATCGTCAAAGAAAACTGCTAGGATAATCAAATTTCTTGTGTCAAATTTGCTTACACTATTCAAGGTAGTATCTAGTCTTCTTTCTACAAACCATTTTAGAAAAATCCCTAATCCTCCAATAGATACTTTAGCATCACTCAACTAGTTTTCTTTATCATAAAAACTCTCACTAACCACTAATCTAGGGCTTTTTGGAATAAACTCTTTCCACCTAGCTAGCTCATTCATATATTGTGGCATTTTATTCAAAAAATCATCATGCACAACTCTTTTCAAATAATCTACATTCCCTAAAAAATCCCTACATGGAGGCATGTTTGAAAATTATCCTATTGCAAATATAACTTTTCAATTTTTGAGAAGCCAAAATACTTGCCCTTTTTTCTTTTTTTTCTCCTCTAAAAATAACTTAGTATTGTATCAAAACCCTTAGAAAATTTCATGCTTAGTCCAAAAATCCTTGCTCTATGACAAATCTGCAACCTTATAGTTCAATAATGGAAAATCAGAATTCTTATTGTTAATTTAACTTCGCATGAAACAACATTGATCAAAATTAATATTTTGATAGTAATATTTTGTGTCACACCATGAAATTTGAAATTCCACTATTGATCTTCAAGAATCAAATGACTTAGCTTGAAACTCAAATGACTTTGTTAACCATCTATGAAACTAGCCACCTATCAACAAGGCACTTACCTACATTTGTTAAAGTTCAAACAATTTCAAATTGTGGGAAAGTGTTGATCATCAATCTTTTTAAGATCGGTGATCATGAAAAACTTTGGAATTTTCTATGTCCATTTTTAATACTTCAGGCCAATTGATACCATCACCCTCTAGTTCAATAAACACATAGACCAGTTAATTAATCAACATAAGCCATTTTAGCATGCATTCTAACTCAACATGTTGAAGCAACCTTTTGAGTTACTAACCCCACTTATCCACATGTCACTTAGGTGATTTCCCAAACTCGTTAAGTGTTAGGCATCTCTACAAAGTAGGAAAGTGCTATCAGTTGATCTTCATATGATTGATGGTCTTATAAGATTTACCTTTCCTATGATCTACTTAGAAACAACAACCAATAAGATGAATGACCTTTTTCTAGTGTTTTCTAACACCCATCTAACAATTTTGAACTTTCTCTGACACATATAGCCTTTGTGGCTCATTAACCAACTATCATCACCAAGGGCTATGTATCATGCATCCATTTCCCTACATTTACTAAATATTGAGAAAGTTTGTACTATTTGAAAGAGCTCATTGTTGATCTTTCTTTGACAAATGGTGCACAAACATAAACCTTGTAGTCGTTAAAATACTTTTGAAGAACATTAAGGAATTAACGATGGATCAAAACCAAGGTTAATGAAAAATTGTTTTTGGGAAATTAATTTAAAATAAATACGAGAAAAGGTAAATATAAAACCTTAAATTGGAAAGCTTCCTGTGCAAATTTTTTTTTTAAATGATACTTTGTTAAGTCCTTGAGAAGTATGGAAAAACACTAAGGGTTTCATGAAAATTTTGAAATTTCATCTAAGATTTTTTAACACACCTAACCTTTAAAACATTAAAACACTGGTTTTTCATTATAAAAATGCCACAAAATGATGAAAGGTGAAAAGCCAAGCCAATAGTGGCTCTATCTGGGGATGATGAATATGCAAATTCATGTGAGGGCTCAAAATCCCTAAAATAAGTAGGCCACATACCTAACCAATTTCTTGCTGGAAAACTGTAAGAGAGAAACAACACAAAAACAAAAACAAAAAAACCAAAAAAGGCTAAACAAAAATTTACAAAGATTTATAGATTGTACAGAAAGACCTAAAACTACTATTCATGGAAAAGAATTATTTTTAGCAAAAATACCTCTTAAATAATTTTCCATGAACTGGTAGTTCAACAATATAGCCTAATAAATCTTTCAAGATATAAGAATTTTCTACCCATGTAACATCAACTATATAAGGCTGCAACCAGATAGGATCAAACTTGCCATGTTTCCCTCTATCTCTAATCCTAGCATTACACATTAGAGCTAGGTCTTTAGGTTCAAACTTTTTATTTACTATCTTTCTGTCATACAACAATTTGACCTATAGTTGTAATTCTACATTTATGATTGAGGCTTATTTTCTAGTCTTTTTTAATCCTACCAATTCATCCATTATTTCTTGCATATCACCAATGATATCTTCATTATATATCTGAATGTAATTGTATATGCCTACTAAATTTTTTTGAGGCATTCTTGCCTAGATTCTATTATATACATGATCAACGATGCCACACTTATTGCTTTCTTTACTATTACACCATCAACCCATACTACCAATTGTAATTTGGAATCCCATGCCTTTTTGTCATCATCTAGAATTCTTTTTATGACTTTAACAAGCTCTTATTGGTAGATTTAGCTTTTCCATTCCCTTGTGGATGGAAAGGTAAGGATGTTGACCTATTAACGCCATATTTATCACACAATTTTACAATTTTTTTGACCTAAAACACATTTTATTATTAGTTACAATTTGCTAAGGGCATCCAAACCTTGTAAGGATATTATTCAAAAGAAAATTATTCACTACTTTTCTGGTAGTAGTTTTTTGTAGGAATGGGTTCTACCCATTCTCTAAAGTAATGTATAGTTACCAGGATCGATGAGTAACTAGTACTTGATTTAGGGGAAATTTCACCTATAAAATCCATGCCCCATTAGTAGAAAGGTGTTTGAACTTTAACTAGTTTTATAGGAGTATTTCCAAAAAAATTTAGCTTACCTGCAAATCTTTGACAAGCATCACATTTTCTAACAAGTACGTATGCATCTTTGAAAAGAGTAGGCCACAAAAATCCAACTCCCATTACCTTGTGGGTAGTAGTTCTAGCCATATAGTGTCCTCCACATATTCCTGAATGCATTTCATTTAATATTTCATTAGATTTTTCTTGATCAATGCATTTTAGTAATACTCCAAAGTTCGTCCACCACAGATTATTTCTAACAATAATGTATCTAATTGCATGCAATTTTGTGCTTCTCCTTTCATTTTCTATGAGATGGGGTGGATCTTCCATGTCTTACAAATGCTCTATGACATTGGTGTACCATTCACAATGATCCATATCACATAACCCTAACCTTAACTCATATCCTACAATGTTGATTTGATTGGCATCCATTTTTCATTGAGCCATGAGTTTCACTAGTTCTTGACCTCTTACTAACTTTTTCATTTGGATGTCAATGTTAAACTCTTAAATTTTATTAATCGATCTACACCTCATACATGATACTTCCTACTAAGAGAAAATGCCCTTAATAGTTGCACTTGGTAAAAATGTTATAACAATGGCACCTACAAGATAAAACCTAAAATCTTTGACAACTTTTACTAAAGTATAAGCCTATTTTTCATTTATCTCATATTTCAATTCTGTAGGTTGAAGGGACTTACTTAAAAATTCAATAGGCTACACATACCCTTATTTTTCTATAACACAACTACTGCAATAGTATGAAAGGATGCAAAGGAAAATATATGCATTGGCTTTGCATAATTAACAATATTGAGGATTGAGGCATCTTTTTTAGTAGTCTTGATGTCTTGAAAAGCTTACGAAGGTTCACATTCTCAACTAATAACAACTCCCTTTTGTAGCATTTTAGATATTGGTCTACTAATCTTATCAAAATTAGTAATATATCATCTTAAAAAGTGTACTTGCCCAGAGAATGATTGTATTCCTTTCACATTCTTTGGCTTGGGAACTTTATCAATGGAAGATACTCTTTCAGTTTCAATATGTTCTATTACTCAAAAAGTACATTTCTTTGGGTTCATGGATACTCCATATTTTAAGGCTTTAATGAAAATTTTCTCTAAATTTTTACAGTGGTCTTCAACCTTGTTAGAATATGTTATAAGATCATCTTGATACACTACCACAAACTTATCATTATAATCATGAAAGGCTACATACATAGCCCTCTAAAAAGTTTCTCCTACATTAATTAACCCAAATGAAATTCTTACATAGACATATGTAGCCCATGGAGTAATAAGCTTGTCTTAAACAATTCCTTTTCATTCACAAGAATGTGATTTTAATGTGAGAATCCATCCATCATAGACATCAATTCTAAACTAGTCACTTGTTGTAGCATGGCTTCCATATTAGGTAAACCATAGTTATAGTTTAAGAAAGAAATATTTAGGTTCTTGAAATCCACAGAAAGCATTATATCTCCAATTTTGTTCCTGACAAGTGCTAAGTTTAATACCCAAGTAGAGTGTCCAATTGGCTTAACTATTTTGCCATCTCTTAGCTTTACTAATTCTTCTTGCATTTTTGGAGCTAAGGTGGGCTTTACTAGACTCTTCTTCTATTTGAAAGGTTCAATATTTTCCTTAAGTGGTATGACATGTTGAAACAATTCTTCTCTATAGGCCCTCAGGGCATCATATGACCATGAAAAAACATGTCTACACTTTCTTGGCAAATCAATCAGAGGCTTTCTAATTTCAGAAGATAGGTTTTGGCCAATATAAACCTTTTTTGGGGCTTCATAGGTACCAAGATTTATTTGTTCAAGTTTCTATGGTTTGTGATCCCTGATTCCTAACTTTAGTGTGTCTTAGTTATCAAACATGCTTTCTAAAATTACCAATCCTTTGGGTACTTGGTTAGTTTTTAGCTTCAAAATTTCTTGGCCAAAAATTGTCTCCTTCCTATTTCTTTTTTCAATCAAAACACTATAATCTAGTTCTTGGCCATGATATTTGTCTTCATTGGATAATAAATTTAGAATATCCATATCATCCTCAAAAACTTGCCAATGTTATATATTATCAGGGATTATGTGCCAGTTTTGTACTTCAATCTATGAGACTTGAACAAATGATATATCCTTAGTTCTAGTAGCTATATTTTCCAATAGATTGAAAGGTACCATAGGATAAGCCACATTGTAGGCTACCTTTCATAGTAGCAATCCATTTTCTAGATAGTAACATTCCATAATGTGGAGGAATATCAACTACAAGGACTGACATTGTCAATTCTACATTAGGATATTTAGCTAATTTGAAGGGTAATGCATTGATAGTACCTATACTAGGGACTTCCCTAGCATCCATACCTCTACATCTAGCTTGTTTGGTGTCTACTTGTAAACTCAGGGTTTCCATGACTTTAAAAGGCATTATAGTATTTGTAGCTCCTAAATCTATCATGCAATTCTTTAAAGTTCTTCCTTTTATAACCAAACTGAGGAAAAAATGGGTCAATATCCAGAAAATAAGCTACTAATGAATCATCTAAGAACATTTGAGGAATTTGTGACATAATACCACTATCTTGAACTACTACTAAGGTTTTTTGTATAATCCTTTATTTAGCAGTATTAATACTATTACCTATACCACCCAACCATGATAAATCTTTACTCTTATATTCATCTATTCTAAATAACTGAGATAAAGACACTTTGATAGTTATTTGAGACAACATAGATATCATCTCAATTGGATCACATATAGTAGGTTTTACAAGAATACCTGGAACTAAGATCTTCTGAATAGGAGGCACCACTATATTCTTAGTAACATCAGATTCTAATTTATTTTATGATGCACTTGCCTTAACTATCTCATTTATCTAAAATTGGGCTTTCTTTTTAGGTTCACATTTCTTGGCCTTGTTATCTTTGAACTTTGCTATTACTGAATTATCTTTCTTATAATCATCCTTCATCTTATGAGTAATATCTTTTGTGAAGATACCAAAAGGCCTACCAATTTCATTGTTAACTAACTTGCTTCTCAAATTATAATTACTATGAGCTTGAGAGATCATTTCTAATGTAATTCTATAAATTTCTTCTTTAGAAGTCTTTCTTAGATTTATATGACCAACATCTAAGAATGTAGTACATACGTTGTCTTCATCATAGTCTTCATAATCTAAAAATACTTGTTGATGGTGTAAGTGACAATAAATTCTCCAATAAGAAATGTCATTTTCATGTTCTTCTAGATCAAAATCTTCATAGTCATCACACATATTAACCATATTGCAACTTACATCATCATGGTTCTTTTCTTCTTCCTCCTCCTTATTATGCACATTCTGATTTGAAGTGAATGATTGGGCTACTACACAATATCCTGGGGAGTGAGGTAATTGGGATATGATGCATCATGGCACATCATCTATCATGTTGATATAACTTCTTTGTAGATGGTCAAGGGTACCCTTATCTTTCATATTTATAGTTTGGTTGGGAATAGGTTTACCATCTATTCATTGAGGTAGCAAATGGATAGTTTTACATTCTTGGTTGCCTACTGAAATGATTGTTGTTCACTAAGATCTTTTCACCAACATTAGATTTGTTTGCATTAAAAGCTGGTGGGTTCATTTTTTTCAATAAATTCAACATTTGAGCCATTATGTCCTCCTTAGGACTCTTACTTGTAGGACATTTATCATTTTCCTTTTTGTTGTTCTTATGGTTGAATAATTTTGGTTCATCACTCCTTTCTAGCTTACTAGATGCTTTCCTGTGGTTCTCAATATTGATAGCTACCTTATAAGCATCCCTTAAAGTTTTGAGATATTTGTCTCTCATATGATAAGTCATTTTACTATCAAAGGCATTAAAGTATGTAGTAAGACATACATATTCATTTAATCTCATTACTTAGAATAGCTTGTACATCCCCTACTGAAACCATACATTGAAATTGAAAGTAGAGTCATTAGGGCTATTTTATATGTTGTTGAAATCATTCAACATGAAGCCAACATTAGTGTTGTGTCCATACTACTCTTTGAATAAATTTTCCAAGTTTCTCTTTTAGAGCAGCCATCCTTTTAAGAAAATTGTCTCTCTTAATGATAACATTCAAACTGGCTTGTTCTGTCTCCTTCTCCAAAGGAGCATGTTTGGTCTCTTCTTTTGCAATGCATTTCTTTAAGACTCATATTTCTAAATATACTTCTTTTGGATCTATAGAAGTTGCTACTGAATCAATAAGATCATCAAGATTTTTAAGGTTTGTTTCTATATATGGAACTATTCTAGGATTAAAAGGGTCTTCCATAACATTCTTATATTCCACCCTATGATCCATTTCCTCTATCACATCTGGTCTATGCATTGCATCTCCCACTATGGAAACATTCTTTTCATGGAAATCTTTTTCTTCTTGTAGTGGGGTACTAAACATCCCTCTTAAAACTCTAGTAGATTTTGATTCAGAGCTTAATGAGGATGATTCTCTCCTACTATAGGTTGGTTTTGAGAGTTTACTGATACACTACCTCTTAGTTTCCAAGTAGGATTAAAGTATGCTTTCTTCTAATTTTTTTTCTTCCTACCACCTTAAGAGAAATCCATATACAATGGTACTTATACATCATGGGATAACATAAGATAGGTCTAACACACAAAGAAACTAATCAGAAACAATTTGAGACTGCAACTCTTGTTTATAAGATAAGACACTTCTATAAGGATAGTATAGATCAGTCTACACCTATGGTATTCTGAACTCTTTTTTTAAAAAATTCTCAAGGTTTGTCACTAGGAGCATCCAATATATTTGTGGGAAATATCTTGAAAGAAACCAAAAAAATGTATACTTATACCACCAAAGACTACAATACTTTTCACACATACATATGTGTTGAACAACTCCCCACTAGAGTCATCATTTTGTTGGTGTTTTTAAACTACCAAACAAAAAAACACTTGATACCAAGATGATGAATAAAAAATTATTCTAAGGGTTAGCTCTTTCCTATGCTCAACTAAGGAGTTCTTAGATCTGGACCCAACTTCAACAAACCTCATGGATTTTCTACTCTTTAGGCTCTACATAACCAAGGTGGTGCACTTGAGGGATAAAATGATTCAAAACTTAATACTATCTTCACACATCATTTACTTATTGATATTCTATTATAATACACATCCCCTATAGTAGATGTTTGGTCATAATTCTTCTCAGATGTACATTTAATTCTAGGTAACAATAGCTAACTAAAACACAAAGATTAAACACAACCAAGTATTGACTAGCTATGATACTCTTCATTTATTTAAAGTAGAATTGATTTGATTTTATGATTTTTCTTGATGCTTATGCTTGACCTTGTCATATGAAATCTAAAATAATTTATTAGTGCTTCATCCATTAGGATTCATATTTTACCAAACTATCTTGACCTAATTGACAACATTACAATCAATATTATCAACAATTTTCTATAAAATTCATTCTTACACATATCCTTCTTATTGCCTGGAAATCGTATCATATAACTAAAAAATTTACTTAATTCATTCACTTAAAAGCAATAGTGAATTGATATACAACCTATTCTAGTTGCATTAACTTGAACAAGCTTTTCTTACACAACCTCAAGATGACTAATCAATGGCAATTGAGACAAGATTTAGAGAAAAAAGATATGGTGATAGTTTAACTTTGTCTTAATTTTCTTTGAAAATTATATAGCATTAGAGTAATGCTCAAAACAAATCAAGAAGAAAAAAAATGATATTTTCAAATGTCAATGTATTCTCATATTTGTAGAGAAAATACATCACAAAAATTAGCATCAAGGAAATTGGACCGAATGTAAGCCTAGAAAAACTAAAAATTACATAACAGTTCAAACCTCCACTCTAGCCTTGGGATATAATTTATGTAGCATGAGATGCAACAAGCTTAAGGCTTAGAGAATAATGATAGTTTTCCTTAAGCAAGAAAGATATTTGCAAAAGTTACTATCAAAGAAGACAAAATTTGGTGCAATAGAATAATTGACATCATGAATATTCTTTTGTAGGACCACTTCTGTTGTAGCTACTTTGTTGATGAGGAGTTTGTGATTGGCTCTAACATAGTTATCATTCCTTCGAGTGAGTGACCATTGGACCTTCTTGTGATCAACATGGTTTTTTCATTTGAAAACTAAGTTTAACTCATGGTTCTCCATCCAGTTCATCTTGTACTAACAAAATAATAGGTATACTTGATTCTTCTATTGCTAGGTCATCAATTCAAACCTTTGTGCTTGTTACTACAGTTGGTTGTTTATCATTATCTTCTTATGCTTTAACTGTTGTATTAGTTGTTTGCAAATCATTTTGGTCCATCTCATCTTCATTGATTTCACCAAGCACTAACAATTTTGAATGTATAAAATATACCATCCACTTGTTAAAAAGTGTGTCATCTAGCCAATCAAAACTCAATAGTTCATCTTGCTTCTTAAAAAAAAGGTCTCCTAACTTATTTATTTCATTAAATTCTTCCCTAAGAGAAATATAGAATATTTGAAGTCTGACAATTTCCTCATTTATTTTTTCCCACAATACATGCTCCTTTTCATTTATAACCCCTTTACTTCTAAGGCATAATGAATCATGTAATTCTTCAAGCCATTTCTCCTTGTCTTTTAATTTATCTTTTTTTTTAGTGCATTGGAGAAAAGTTCAATTCTTTTAGCAAGATATTTTGGGAAACAAATTATGACTCTCTTATGTACTACAACCCTCTTATCATCAAAATCAAATAGATCATTAGTCATGTCAAATTTTTTTTTCTCTCTCTTCACAAGATAGACTAATGACTGAAATGCATAAAAGAGTAACATCTTTATCACTACTACCCCATTTACTCATAATTAGCTTTAAGGCATCCTCATTATCCTTTATCTAATTCCGCATGTCCATTATTTTCACCAATTTTTCATAAAATGTAGGCCAATTAATCTTATCTACCAGATACAAGATTATTTTCCTGATTTTATCCTGATATTGATTATTTAATTCCACATGTAATGCCAAAAGTTTTTTTTTTCTCCTCTTCAAACTCCTCATCTCTATAAAACTATGGTCTTTTTGGAGTATCTATTAGCTTTGCAAGGGGATTTTACTTGAAGGGCTCAACTAGAGAATGGGGATAAGTGATCCCAGGCTTGCTAGATTTTCTCACTTTTCTCTTTCCAAGTTTATTATCCATTTGAGCCACTTGAGCCTCTAATTGATGTATCATATTTCCTCTCTCCTCATATTCCTTTACCACCTCTTCAAATTTAGCATTGAGCTCTAAGAATTTATTCTTTTTCTTCATAGAAATAATAACTCCAAAGTCCACCATTTCTTTGGTCATTCTGGATACTTTTTTACTATCCACTTCTTTTACTCTGTAGACAATGAGGCTACCTATATGCTTAGCACATAAAAATTCTTATATCCTAGTCTTATCCTTTTCTCGATAAACCATATCACCAATGCCTCATGATTGTCACTATATTTCAATCCCTTATGTTCCTACATGATGTCTTCCTAAGATTTAAGCTAAGTGTCCTTTGCTTTCCATACAACATCAAAAATCATGACATTAACAATGTTTCATTTATTAAAAAAAAAATTGAATCCTTTAAGAATTATCTTCACCCTTCAGGAGTCACCAATGCAAACTCTTCCATGAAGTGACTTTGAGTTCCTCTTCAATTTTAGAGTCCTTTTCGTTAGGTTGCTCTACTTTGATCATTTTTCAATTAGCCTCAAAATTGTTTATATTTCTTCTCCATAATAATTTAGGGAAAGCTCTACAATTAACAAAACTCTCATCACAATAATATTTCTAAAAGCCTGGGCTATTACAAGATCTATTTCTATACCCCTACAATATCCCATGATGAGAGCTAGTGATGGTATAGGAGGTTCTTTAGGTACTCTTATATGTATAGTTGTAACCACAACATCCCTTTTCCCTCCTATCTATCTCAACTATTGTCTTAAGGATACCTTGTAATCTATCCTAAGTGGAGACTAGGTAGGTGAATACTCTTTAACCCTAGAAGATGATCCTTGCTCTAGTTTTTCTTTCTTAGGCACATGTATAGTAGGTGGGCTTTTAGAACTTGGAATTTTGTATGGAGGAATAGGCTATACACTCCTAGCCACTTTGTACCTAGCTCTTTTCTGCAATGTATACTACCCTGGGTTCAAAATCATCTTACCTAACAATTTATTTTCCACCTCAATGGCCTTTTCATGGTATGCTTGTGTCAAAATTTCCTTCTTCTCATTCAAAGTTTGCATAATCCTAGCAAAATTATCCATCAACATATGTAATTTCATACCCCAATATTTTATATTAGCTAGGGGATCATAATTTGGTTCAAAAGCATTTATAAGTGTTAGGATTAAACCACAGACAGAAATAACAATTACATGCAAATATAACCAATATCATAAAATAATAGGTCGCACAAAAAAGAACACAAGACATAAGGATTTAATGTGGTTCACCCAATCCTTGGGCTACATCCACCAAATAGCATGTCCAATATTTTTACTATCCAATCATTACAACCTAATTACAATATGTAATCCCTTACATCTCAATACTATTGCAAGAACCAATTTTCACATCACCTTATGAAATAATCCCTGACCCTAAGCCCTTTCTATACAAGTATTAAACTTCTTTAGGCTTATAATTAATAATTACATGTCACCCCAAAGAATTTATGAAGTATGTACAATACTTTCCTTATCAGTCACCACAAACAAACAATCTCCAACTTGGGGACTGATTAGGCTCCACAATAAATAATCTCCCACTTGGAGACTGATCATGTAGCTATGTCACTACTCCATGAGGCTCCCACTATATCAAACCACCCTAGACTCTATTAAGGCTAAAGAGGAGTTCAACTTCTCCCTAGTAAACATATCTATTGCATTGTCATCTGTATGTATCTTGTCTAGCTTCAATTGTCCATCCTCCAAAACTAACTGAATGAAATGGTATCGCACCTATATGTGTTTGGTATTTGAATGCAGAACTAAATTCTTTGCAAGATGAAGGGAACTTTGACTATCCATAAACAAATAATTATCCTTTTGAGGGTGTCTCAATTCTTTCAAAAAGAACTAAAGCCATACCATCTCCTTGGCTGCCTCTATAGTAGCTACATACTCTGCCTCTGTAGTGGATAAAGCATTAACCTTTTGTAACCTAGAAACCTAGCTCACAGCTACCCCACCAATAGTTAAGACATAACCTATAGTACTCCACCTAGTATCAATATCGCCTACCAAATCTAAGTCAACATAGCCCTATAAATCATTAGTAGAGCCCCCAAAGTGTAAAGACTAATTGGATGTTCCTCTCAAATATCTAAGAATCTATTTGACTACATTTCAATGCTCGATTCCTAGATGACTCATATACCTACTAACAACTATCACTACATGTGCAATATCTAGTCTAGTACATACCATAACATACATCAAGCTACCTATAGTTGAATCATAGGGTACCTTAGACATCTTATCCTCCTCTTCTTCTATCTCGGGACACATCTCCTTAGTTAACTTCAAATGACTAGGTAGTGTGCTAATAGCTTTAACATTTTCCATAGAGAAATGTTGCAACACCTTCTCCACATAATCAACCTGAGATAGCATCAATGTTCTACTCTTCGTATCTCTACAAATTTTCATAGCAAGGATTTGTTTTGTTGCCCTAAATCCTTCATATCAAATGCATGTGCTAACTAGAATTTTAGTCCCTTAATATGATCCATGTTAGACCTAGCTATAAGCATATCATCAACATATAAACAAAAAATAATGTAGCTATCATCATCTAACCTCTTAAAGTAAACATAGTAATCTGAATGACACCTATTGTATCAATGCTCATGCATAAAATGATCAAATTTTAGATACCATTGCTGAGGTGCTTGCTTCAAGCCATATAAACTTTTTTTCAATTTGCAAACTAAGTTCTCCTTACCTTTGACCTCAAATCCCCCTGGCTGAGACATATATATCTCCTCATCCAAATCACCATGAAGGAAGGTTATTTTAACATCAAGCTACTCCAAATGCAAATCTTCAGTAGCCACAATACTTAAAATAGTGTGAATAGAAGTCATCTGAACAATAGGAGAAAATATCTCATCAAAGAATTTATGAAGTATGTACAGTACTTTCCTGATCAATCACCACAAACTAATAATAAGTTCTAGGACTTTTTTGTATACTTTCCATTTTTCCTTCCTATGCTCTTGTTCTTCTAATGAGAATTTATTTCTAACTATGTCCTCTGGAAAGTATACCATTTTCTTATTAGATTTATCATTAGTTCCTTCTCTAAAGAGAACATAAAATCCCTTTGAATCTAAAAGTTTATCCAAGTTCCTCCATCCCTTCCTAACAAAAATAAAGTTTTGAACAATAGTAAGTTGGGGAAAGAAAGAACCCTTAGATTTTCCTAACAATTCTCTATTTTCAACTGATCCTATCTACCATAAAAGCTCAGTAATCCCTACTTTTAAAGGAAATTGCTAAGGTAGCACATGTGGTTTTCCCAAAAAACCATAAACTCTAAAAAGTAGTAGACACTGCATATGGGATGATGTATCCCTAATTATTATCACAATCGATCCTTTAGCATGATCTTGGTCTAATCAACCCTAGTAGAGGTTGTCGTATTATAGGGCTATCCTTTATTAACAACATTCTAGGCCTAGAAGTAAAATACCTATCAAATCTAAAAAAACTTGCATCAGTCACCTCCCATGTCATATTCTGCACTCCATAATTGGAGAGGGAGATTTTCTCCACCTCTTTCCAATTCCAACTTCATTTCTTTCAAGAAGAAGGTAACTCCCTTATACAAGCATATGTGCATCAGCATGGAGTACCAACAGAAGGGCTTATCAACTTTACCCTTTGCAATTCCCATCAATCCAGTATAAATTTCATCTACCAAGATAGTAACAAAGTCATAGATAGCAATGATACCATATTAAAAAGTTTGAGCAATAATGAAGAAAATGGAGCTTGGGATGTGGTCTTGCTCATCCATGCCAAAGATTTTACAGATAGAAGACAATCCTTGTGCTCTAGGATTGAAGTATTTTTTTCAACAAAGGCTCAAGAGTGTTTGCTATAACTAGGGACAATTATCGTATTCTAAAAAATGCTCCTACAATGGTCCTCCCCTTAGATGTACTCTTTGTGCATCATACCTAGCCTAGATGTCTTCCATGTCTATCTTCTCATGGACTACATGGTTAGGTTTTAATTTAAAAACCTCTCTAATCAATGTTAGTGAAACCCTAAAAAATTTATCACCAGCATGATTCTTTAATAATCCTAGCAATTTGATCATATTTCTTCGACATCATTGCAAGAAAATCATCATTGAAGAAAACTAATAGAATAATCAATTTTTCTATGTCGAATTCCCATAAATTAGTCAAGGGAGTATCTGGTCTTCTTTTTGCAAACTATTTTTGGAAAATCCCTAATCCTTCAATGGATACTTCAACATCCCTTAACAAGTTCTCCTTGTCATAAAAACTCTCACTAACCACTAATTTAGTGTTGTTTAGAATAAACTCTTTCCCCCTAGCAATCTCATTCATAGATTGTGCCATTTTCTCTAAAAAATCATCATGCCCAACTCTTTTCAAATAATCTACTTTCCTTGAAAATTCCCTTCATGGAGGCATGTTTGATTATCCTACTACAAATACAACTTCTCAATTTTCTAGAAGCCCAAAAGACTCACCTATTTTTCTTTTTTTCTCCTTTGAAAATCACTTAGTATTATATCAAAACCCTTGGAAATTTTTTCCTTTAGCCCCAAAAATATTTTCTCTAGGAGAAATTTGCAACCTTATTGTTTGATAATGGAAAATTAGAATAATTATTGCTAAATTAACTTTGCACTAAACAAAATTGATCAAAATTAATTTATTACAATAGTCATATTTTGTGTTGTACCATGAAATTTGAAATTCTTTCATTGATCTTCAAGAATTGGATGACATAGGTTGAAACTCAAATGACTGTGTTAATCCTTTATGAAATTGGCCATGCACCAAAAAGGTGCTTCCCTACATTTGTTAAAGTTCAAATGGTTTCAAATTGTGGGAAATCACTGATTGTCAATCTCAAAAAGATCGATAATTATTAAAACCCTTGGAATTTTCTATCTTTTTTGAATACTTCTGGCCCACTGATACCATCACCCTAAAACTCAATAAACACATAGACTTCTCAACCAATCAGCATAAGCCATTTTAGCATGTGCTCCAACTCAACATGATAAGGTGACCTTTTGAATAACTAGCCATAGTTGTCCACATTTCACTCAAGCACTTTCCTACATTTGTTAAATGGCAAGCATCTCCATAAAGTGGGAAAGCACTATTCATTGATCTTCAAATTATCAATGGTCTTATTAGATTTACCTTTTCTACAATATGGTCAACAACAACAAACAATAAGATGAATGAACTTTTTCTAGCATGTTCTGAAAATTCTGAACTGGCTTTGACACATGTAGTTTTTGTGCCTTATTAAGGAACTATCATCACCAAGGGCTACGTGTCATGTAGGCACTTCCTTGCATTTTCCAAAGGTCAAACAAGTTCATAATGTGGGAAAATGCTCATCGTTGATCTTTCTTTGATCAATTGTTCACAAATGTAAACCCTACAATGGTTTAAAAACTTTTTAAGAACACTAAGGAATTAATAGCAAATCAAAACCATGGTTAAAGCTAATGTTAATGAATATTTATTTTTGGGAAAGTAATTTAAAATAAATAAAGGAAAGGGTAAACAAAAAACCTTAAGGAGAAAATCTTCCTACCCAAATTTTTATAAAAAATAATACTTTCCTAAGTCCTTAAAAACTAGGTTAAAACAGTAAGGGTTTCATGAGAATTTTAAAATTTCATCTAGAATTTTTTAACACACCTTACCTTTAAAACATTAGAACACTGGGTTTTCATTATAAAATGCCAAAAAATGGTGAAAAGTTAAAAACTAGGCCAACATAGCCTTCCATGTTCAATTGATTAGCTCTTTGGGCTTTGGTGTTTTATGCCATCTATATCTTCAATTTTATTTGTTTTCCTTTCTATGCCTCTTGATTCAATGCAGATTGCAATCTTCCCTACTCGTTCAAGTTCTATTTCAATGGAGGTTCTTATATCAATAGTTAATTTTGATAGAGCTTTGCAGCTACTACATGCTTTACTTGCTTTCTTCATAATTTCTTTTATTCCTATTTTTTGGAACAATCCTCTAGTTGGAGGCTTCTATAGTCCTTCACTACATTTTCATCTATCTCCTTTTGGAGTAGACTTTTTCCCACTAAGTTTTCTCTATTTCTTCATTTCATAGAGATTTGGTTGTGATTGGGTACCTCATCAGGGCTTGTTTCTGAGACCCAAGTATGCTTTCAGCATCGTATTGTACTTTCCTTACTCTTTCTGCATTGTTTGAAACTACATTGTTGCTCATCTTAAGGGGGGATGTTAAAGAAAAAGGTTAATTTAATTTCATTAATTAAATTACCTTTTCTTCCTTCTTAAGATTTTTCTTTATGCACCTTTTGCATTCTCTATTTAATAGTTAATTAGTAATTATTAAATAGCTTTTACCTTTTAGGTTACCCTTTGTAACATTTAAGGTTACCATTTTGGGTTTCAATCTCCTTTTATAAGGATCAATCTTTTGTAATAATTGACATATTTAATTTATCTAAGAATATAATTTGCATATTTTTAGAGCAAACCCATGCTTCCTCTTGTCTTTTTATTTTTTGTGATAGGTTTTCTACATGTAGGTATTTGAGGGCTTCATGGATTTTTTGTGTGTATTGCTCAAATCCTTTAATAGATTTGGTAACTATTATTGATGATTGTGAAGAAGAACATAATACTGTAATTGTTAGAGGAGATGTGGAAGTTGTTTTTAAGACTAACAATGAGTTGCAGAATGGGAATTGAATTGAGGAGCATAGATTTGATCCAACAATAGAAGAAAGAGTTGAGTTTCCAACTCCTAGAAGAAGTATATCAAAAAATGATCCTCTTGGATAGAACAATGGGAGCAAAAACAATAATTAGGTAAACAAAGAAGTATGTAAATTAAGTTTGTTTTCTCAAGTTGATCCTAAAAGTGTAGATGAAGCATATAAAGATAATCATTGGATTCAAGAAATGAAAGAGGAATTGGATCAAATTGTGAAGAATTATACATCATAGTTAGTTCCTAGACCTAAAGATAAGAATGTGATAGGAACCAAATGGATATTTAGAAACAAGATGAATGAACAAGGAGAAGTTGTGAGAAACAGGGCTAGCCTTGTTTGCAAAGAATATTCACAACAAGAAGGAATAGATTATCAAGACACATATTCACCTATAGTAGGAATGGAGAAAGTAAAAAATTTCTTGGCATATGCAGAAAAAATGAAGTTCAAAGTATACTAGATGGATGTTAAATCAACATTCCTAAATGGAGATTTGGAAGAAGAAGTATATATTGAGTATCCTGAAGGATTTTCTTTGATATAAGAAAATGATATGGTATGTAGATTGAAGAAATATCTATATGATCTAAAGCAAGCACTAAGAACCTGGTATGCAAGGTTAGACAAGCATTTGAAAAAGTCTGGATTTGCTAAAGGTATGATAGATAGTAATTTCTATTTGAAATAAATAGAGAATGGTTTGCTAATAATACTAATATTTGTTGATGACATCATATTTGGATGTAACAATGAATGTAGTGCTAAGTTCACTGATGAGATGAAGAATGAATTTCAAATGAGCATTATAGAATAAATGAAGTTTTACCTATGACCATAGATTGTGCAGAATAGGAATGGTATTATCATTTCACAAGCTAAGTATGTAAAAGACTTTTTGAGAGGTTTGGATTACAAAGTTGTAAACATTTTGATACACATATGATAATTGGTCACAAGTTATCCAACAAAGACGAGACACCTATAGTTAAGCAGAAGAAGTACAAATCCATGATTGGAGGTTTGTAATATCTAACTCACACTAGACTAGATATGGAAAATGCAGTTAGGATTGTGGCTAGATTTCAAGCTAGTCATAAGGAGTACCACTATGGAACAATAAAGAGGATATTTAGATATTTAAAGGGAACATCTGATTATGGAATTTGGTAGGAAAGATCAAGTGATTTCACTCTATGTCCATATGTTGACATGAACTATGTAGGCAGTATGGATGATAGAAAAAGGACTAGTGATGGAGCATTCTATCTTGGAGGAAGATTAGTTTCTTGGCTAAAAAAGAAATAAGATTGTGTTTCTCATAGTACATCTTAAGTAGAGTATGTTGTAGTGAAAAATAAATTTAACCAAGTTATGTGGATGAAGAAAATATTGGAGGATATCAGAATTGAGATTGCCGAACCTATTATCATTTACTATGATAACACAAGTAAAATAATTATTTCTAAGAATCATGTATTGCATTCTAAGACTAAGCATATATCCATTAAGTGTCATCTATTGAGAGAAAAGACAACAGAGAAGGAACTAAGATTGGAGAATATGAGCACTAAAGATTAGATTCTAGATATCTTTATGAAGGCTTTGCCTAAATATAATTTTAATTACATAAGAGGTATGATAGGTGTTATGCCCTTGCCTACTTCATAGAAGATGATGTAGAGGGTGCATCAGTCTAGTGGTACAAAGCAGTATTGTTAGACTGGATTGAATGCTAATCCTTCCTATATGGGGTTGTATCTAAGATGTGCTAAGTCATTAAGGAATCTTGGTATTTGGTATTATATAGTATCTTTGGACACTTGAGCCGATTGAAGTGTTGGAAGAAATATATGAAAAATTTTGTATTTTATATTTTTTGAGGCCTTTGACATTGATATCAATGAGGAAGAAGTTGCATGAAAAAAATATCCTAAGCAATGGGGGATGAGAACACATTAGTATGAATGAGGGAGAGATATCTCTTTAGAGAAATTTAGAAAAATTGATGTAACTAAGAAGGTGAAATATCTCTATGGGGAAGATATGTAGAAAAAAGGTTTTATGAATTGTTTACTATGAGCAACTATTGTCAACCCTAAAGAAGATGAGAAGCAACAACAACAATAGAGTATTGTTTGGTATTCTTGGAACTTAGATGTTTTTCATCTATGTTTCCATCAACATTAAAGGGGGAGATTATTAGCATGAATGTTGATGATACTACATTGGAGGAGTATCCTAAGCATTGGAGTGTATTGACATGTTGCATTCATGATTGTGTTTTTTTGTTAATGTCAACATTAGAGTATTTCTATAAGTATCAGAAGAATAAAAATCATAGATCTTATTGGTATGGACAATAGTTTAATTGTCTAGTGATGCATAGTTATGGACACATTCCAAATGATGTCTTGATGATGTGGCTAAGTGTGCAGAATCTAAGTTGGAGAAGTATGATAGTGGTACCTAATTTATTGAAGGTAGTTTAGAAACACAACATTAAGGAAAAATTTTCTAATGTTTGATTTCTATCTTACATCTAAGATACAATACATAATTGCATAGTAAACTAGTGATTGGAGATAGTCAAGTGATGATGCCAGTAACTGTGCAAGCCCTAAAGTCGTACATGTGAAGTTTTGCAATAAATTGTTAGCTGACAGTGGTTTTGTAATTATAGTTAATTAATTATATTATTTTAATTAATTGGGAAAGCCTTAAGGCTAACTCAAGGAATTATTTATGAAGATATGGTATAAAGGAAAGATATTTTCCTTGATTGTAAAGTGTATCATGTATCTATTATATTGTAAAGTGCAACGAGGAGTTTAGTGTTGATTGAATGCATGCAAGTGATCCAAGGAATTATTGTATGAAAGTTTGTTGATTTGGTTACAAGATCAGAAGGAGTAGAGGTCTAGTTGATAAGATAGAGATAGAGGAAGAAAATACATTTCACATCTATTATTCTATAAGGAATAATATAGAGATCATTTGGATAATGAGTTCATCAGTCTTAACCTTGAAGTTGTTTGGGCCTTGGGTCCACCTATCTTCCACAACTCCAAACATGGTTAGCACAACTCTTAAAAGGGTTAGAATCTCCTAATAGGGACTCATATGAACAAAATTTATTCATAGACTCCTAATAGGGTCCATCCTCTAATAAGGAACATTTATATTAGTACATCATCTTATGGGTACGATCCCCACTGAAGTTTTTCCTCTCATTAAGGGTTTCCCTAGTTAATATTTTTGGTGTTATTCTATATGATTTTATTGCTATGGTTTCTATTTATGTTGATTACATGGTTAGGAATTATTAAGGTTGATATTTATGATAATATTTGGATAACTGATTCAAACCCACCTCCCCCCATCTCCCCTCTTAGTTATATTGGTTGAATATATATTCTAATAGAAAGACAAGATTGATCAAGTCAAATCCAATGAGGAACCTAAAGAGAAGACATAATATTATGAAAAAGTATCAAAAATGAAGGAAAAAATGAGGTTCTAAAATATCAGTTGAAGATCATTAAAGTAAAGATAAGTTTGATGAAAGATTATAGAAAATTTTGAATCAGATCTAAAAACTAAAAATGTAGATCTAAGTTCTCATCTTACAAAAGTGACATTTGAACTTGAATCCATCAACTTAGAGCATGTAGAACTTGAGAAGAACAATATTATTGTGAAAGGAGAGTTAACCCAGACCAAGAAAAAAATAGAAAATTTATATTTTAGTAGTTAGAAACTTGAGGAGCAACTATATTTTTAGAGACCTTCCTATGATAAGAATGGTCTTGGATATTTTATTTGAGAAAAGTTAGTAGATAAATTTGAATCAAGAAAGGAACTAGATCTAGTTGTTGAAGATATTGAACATAAGATGGATGATCAAGATAAAATTGAATCCACTCAATCTAAAGAGGCACAAAAAGAAGTTGAACAAGCAAGTCAACTTGAGAAAGTTAATGAACCAAAAGAAATTGAGTAAGTTGAATTACCTAAAGAGGTATCTATATGAATTTAAACCTAAAGATATTTTATATTTAATGAGGTTATTCATATGACAAGGAACTATACAGGTAAGTCATTCAAAACTATTAGCAATTTTATTATTATAATTGTCATTGCTTTAGTCATAAAGTAATTGAGGGTAAGAAACCTAAATTTGATAGTAATAATAGCAATAGTAGAATGTTTAGAGATAATAACCTTATAGGTAATGAGAGAATAATATCTAGTGAAAGGAAATATGGTAGATCCAATGAAGGAGAAAGACCTAATGGAGAAAGGAATCACATTATATGGTAAAAGTGTAACAACATTGGACATATTTCTAGAAATTGTAGAGGACCAATTAATTAGTCTAGACCTAATCAATGAAGTAGTGAACCAATATGTTAGTTATGCAACAACTTTGAGCATATAGAAAGATTTTTTACAATGGACATGAGGAAAATCAACAAGAATCCAAATTTTAGAAGGGCCAATAATTGAACTTCTAGAAGGAATGATAGCACCAAAAATAGTTACAAAGATGATTTGAGAGAACAATGAACATGTGGAAAAATTCAAATAGGTATTTTTCAAATAAAAAGATCCATCTTGGAACAAAAAATAAGTTTGCAAGTACTATTGGAACAATAGTATTTTTATGTATCTGATGAAAGATCAAAGTCGACAATTGTATGTGATTCATTTTATTTTAATAAGACACTTTTACATTGAAGATTGAGTACCAAAAGAATGAAAATGAGGTTAAAGATCAAGTTAAGAGTTATGAAGTTAATATAAGGTAGAGCAAGACATGTGGAAGCTATGGTTAATAATACATATCACTCTAAGATCACATGTGTGTATGCAAATGAAAAAAAGTTTAGTTGTAATAAGAAATAATTTTTTATGGATTTAGTAGTGGAAAAATAAATGTGAAGATTTTTATGATGAGATATGAGCCATGGGAGCAAGATTGTATGTATCATTCGATCATGTGAAAATTTAAAGAGTAGTAAATAGACAATTGACAAAATTTCAAAAAAAATTAAAAGAAATTCAAAGTGTGAAGTGCACAAAGACTTATTTATGAAAAATCTAGGTATTTTTCATAATTATAGTTGTATATATTTTGAAGCTTTGAATCAGTATAAATAAAGAACCCCACAATTTTTTATGTAAGTGAAAGAACTAGATATTCTTGGTGTAAATAAGTATTCACTATTTACACATGCTTAAGTTTACTTAGATTAATGCATATTTTTTATTATTTATTTATTAACCACCTAGGAGTATGCATACTCTTGTGAGTTGTCATGTTGATAACACAAGAGTTTCACACCTATTTTATGCACATGGTTTCCACAACATAAGAGTTAGCACACTAATTAAGGACATGGTGTCTACAACCTTTTCATTTTTATTCACTCATCAGAATGTTGGATAAAGAATGTGCTTAGTTGTCATGATGCTTATCTTATCTCCTAGTTGTTTCTAGAGACATTCTAGATGCTTCCTGAGAGGCCTTTATATACAAGCACTCCTAGTGTGTTTAAAAATCACATACTAAATAGAGCAATGTATTAGGACATACTCTAATTAATTGATCATATAGTTGTGTTTGTGTTTGAGTTATTAGTTCTTGGGTGAATTTTTCCCTTAGGATAATTCTTACACGGTATTAGAGCTATACCAAATTCTTACATGGTATCAGAGCTCTTGGAGATTTTCTTATCACATAGCCATTTGAGATCATTGTTGCTTCATTAGCACAGCTTGACTCTGGAGTATCATAAAAATTGGGAGTGTCTAAAGCTAGATCTGACTTTGCCATTGCATCCAAAATGTTGAATCGGTGAAGATCAACTATGGAGCTACCTACCCTAGGCCAAAGTTGATTGTGATGCAAAGTTTTTTTGCAAACTGCCACCTGAAGGACCGATTTGTAGCATTGGTATGATCATTTCAGATCTACATTTTTTTTCATCTACATCTTTACTTTTTTTTTGGATCTACATTATTTTTCAAAAAAATTTATGCCATAGCGCCATAGGAGAAATTTTTTGCAAGTGATGACTAGAGCTTGCTAGTGCAAATTAGATATTTGCATCACATTCAAAAGATCTAGAAAACCCCAAATTAGATTTTGTTTCATCCAAATCAGACATTTGAGGCAAAATCTAGAGCCATTTTTTTTTTAGAGGTGTGGTGGTGATTCATAAAAAATAATAGTAGCAATAATTTTCAAACAATGATATCTCCATCATATAGACTCCTTTTTGTGAGCAATTTATTTTTATTTTGGGGTAGAATTTCATGATCTACACATTAGTGTAGGTGGTTTGAGATCTCTATTTTTGAGAATTTTTTGCAACTCACAAATCCCAAATTTTGCCACTTAAAATGCTCTATATGAGCTCATCTAGAAAAATAATCAAGTTCCATTTTTTTTTAAAGTGCATTTTTTTTGTTTACTTTCTAGATCTATAATCATATTATAAGTTTTGTAGGTAGAAATACTACTTTCAAAAATATGCCCTAAATTGGGAAGTGGTTACCAAGCGCCTAAATGATACATTAGAGGGGGTTCATTGATTGATCTTATGTAGTCTTGTCAGATTTGTCAGTCTGGTATTAGACCATAGTTGACAACAAGGAACTATCACAAATGGAGTACTTTTCTAGTTAACCATCTAAGAGAACATCAAGAACTGCTTCCTTATCTCTATTCAATGCCACCACATTTTAATTGGACACATCTTTCAAATCTTTGTCACTTTCTGTATAACAGTACGAGTAAGGAATCTTTTTCTCCTCTTAGAATGACACATTTTACTTATGGTATTTGGATATCTATTTGGGAAGCATATGGAGATCCATGTGTTCCTTCATCTCTAGAGGACATTCAACATCTAGTCACTTCAGCTATGGTTTCTTCAACTTTAGATTAGATCACACCTCTAGCTCTTATTGCTCCAACTGATCCAATTCCAACCATATATGCTTTAGATTCAGTGTAGTAGGACCATTTATGTCTTCTTACTCTTCCTTCATGCAAAGACTTTCTTCCTACCGTTGTAGGCCTATTCATGGAGTCTCACATTGAAGATGTGGGAGACATTCTTGATTACATTCATCTTCTTTTTGAAATAGATACTTCTTCTCTTTCCATAGTGATAGATTCATGTACTTTAGCACTGTAGGGTACACATGGTCTTCTAGGTGATGATTTCTTGCTAGACATTTCAGCTCTATTCTTAGAGTCACACACAATAGATATGGGAGACTTTTATGATCATTTATTGCTTCTCTTTGTTGAGGTTGATTCTTCTATAATTATTACACATTCTCTACATGATCAACTCTTCTAAGTCAGCATGATTATGGATTCTCATTTATAGCATCTGCAAGACGTCTCTTCATTCATTGAGAAGACAATTGGTTTCTTGAAGTAGGTTCTACATCCTTCCTTTCTTGATCTACACTTCTTCTTGGTAGTTTTGAAGGAAGCCATTATCAACATTGACACAAGGATACTTGAATAGGTTTTAGAAACACCATTCATCTTAGAGATTCCTTCTCTATATAGGGGATGCATCTCACAAGTACCCTTTCCTTTGCTTCTTCCAAAGGGAAGGAACATCATTTCAATGTCATGGATCAACTTCTATATTGGAGCATTTCTTACTGATCAACACACTACCTTTAGTGGGGTGGACTACCTCATCTCCTTCTCCTTTTTTGGGGGGACTTTTTCATCTTAGGAGGTTTTGTCTTTCTTATTTTTATCTTGTATATACTAGATGTATGTCACAATGGGGGGGTCTTGATTACTCCATCCATCCATGCATCTTCTTTCACCATTCTTTTTTGGGGAGGGTTTTTCCATGAGGTTTTCCCTCTTTCCTTTCTTTAAGAGAGATTTGCATTTTCATTTTGTACATGGGTACCTAAAATGGCCTAATAGTCGGGACCCATATTGAATTTTCATCTTAGTTTTCATAAGATTAAGGGCATTCCCTAAGTTGCACTTAAGGGGGTGTGTTGTTGTAAATAAATATTCACTATTTACACTTACTTAAGTTTACTTAGGTTAATACATATTTTTTATAATATATTCATTACCCACCTAGGAGAATGTGTACTCTTGTGAGTTGTAATGTTGACAACATAGGAGTTAGCACACTAATTAAGCACATGGTGTCTACAACCTTGTGATTCTTATGCACTCATCTAGAATGTTGGATAAGGCATGTGCTTATTTGTCATGATCTTATCTTATCTCCTAGTTGTTTTTAGAGACATTCTAGGTGCTTCCTAAGAGGCCTTTATATATAGGCACTCCTAGTGTGTTTAAATATCACATACTAAATAGAGCAATGTATTAAGACATACTTTAATTAATTGATCATATCCATTTTTGGTCTATAGTTGTGCTTGTGTTTGAGTTCTTAATTCCTAGGTGAATTTTTTCCTTAGGTAAATTCTTACATGGTATCAGAGCTATACCAAATTCTTACAAGTATAAATTCCAAAAGCACCCTTGTGTTTCATAGGAGGATGATCTCTTAGGATAATTTTCACAAGTTCTATAGAATGTATTGTATAGAGAAGATATAAGATCATATATAAATTATAGGTTTGAGACTATTGGAGATAGTGACATTCACAAATACTTAGACACTAATCTGCAATAATGACCTACCCTTGAAATAAGAGTTCACACCTTTGAATTTTTTGAACATTGTTAAGGATATGTTTTATACAAATTCTGACACCCATGAATGGAGAAGAATCATTCTAAGAAGAATTTATGAAGGTATTTTTTGGGTAGGAGGTATCCATGTGATGATAGACAATGATATGATTTCTAATCTCATTAGTTTGAGTAATGAATGGTGCAATCATGTGAATGAGAAGAATGTGAAAATTTTGGTTGAAACCAAGCTAAGAAGAAAGTATGATGGAGAAAACATGAGAATGGACCAAAAAATTTATACCTATATTAGGGTTCTTAGCAAGATCATTGGTTATAAGATGAACTCCAATTCTAGAGTAAACTAAATACCTGGTAGATCTATCCATGTAACTTACCTTATGATAGTGAAGGAGGAAAAGATCAACATGTGTGAGATAGTGAAGTAATAATTTCTTGATAACACTAAGATACTAAAGAAAATGAAGAAGACTATGTTTAGATTTGAATCTATATTGGTAAACTTATTCTTCCAATTGGTTAGACATTTCCTTCGTATGCCAGACTAGGAATAGGATAGCGACAAGTGAACAATGAATTTTATAACTCTCCATTAGAGGAAGAAATATGAGGGGCTGATAATAGAGGAAATCTCAAGAATGGTGAAAAATTTCCAACTAGTGATGAAACAAAGATTTGCAATTCCACCTACTGTAGTGGAGAAGTAGAAGAATGATATTTTCTTCATGGATGAAATAGATGTTATATGTGTGGAAGTAGTAGCACCTAGAATTAAATTTATAGATCCAATGAGTTATGTGATTACTAAAGAACTAATAAAGGTTATGTGAAGATAATATTGGAATAGAAAGAGATATGGATTGTCCTAGATGGGGGACATATGAAAAAAAAGTTAAGAAAATGTATAGTAAGCTTCATAGAAAGAACATCAAGAAAAAAATTGGAATTAAAATTGATGCGATCCTAATTGAAACAAACATGACAAGAGATAAATACAAAGAGGAAATAGGCATATCCATGGATATGAGGGCTAATGGATAGGCTAAGTTTTTGCAAGCTACACCTCTAGTAGTAGGAGTACCAAAGAGAGTCATAGTAGTAGGACCATCCACTCAAATCCCAAATGCACCTATACCTGTAGTATCTTAGTTATAACCTACTATTGTAAAACCTATACAAACAAAAAAAGAAAGAAGAAGAAGTAAGGATAATAGGAGAACAACTAATCACTCCTCCCAACAAAAGAAAATAAAAAATACTTATTAAGGTTAAAAAAAAGGCAACAAAATCTTCATCAAAGAAAAGAACTAAGAGGTTGTCAAGTGGACCATGAAAGAGGAGAAAAATACTAAAAATGATACAATATCATGAGTTAAAGGAAGAATTAGAAGATAGATACATTGAAAAGGTTGAGGTAGAGGCAAATAAGACTAAGGTAATAACCCTTGGAAAAAAAAGGTAGAAATTTTGAATGTTCAAATAATTGATTATAAATTTTTTTGTACAATTATATAATTTTTACCATTTTTATATTAACATGGATAAAATTTATTTATAAAATATTGTGATTTGATATATGATTTTTTTAAATAAGAAATTTGAAAATATTGAGAAGGATTTACCACAAGATCTATATAATATGATGATAAATAGAAAGAAAATAGTGGCAAATAAAGATAGGGAAATAAGAGAGAATCAAATTATAAAACTCTATGAGATTAATAATGATGATGATATGAAGAGAGTAATGAAGGGTATTGAAACCTTGCTATGAAACAAAAGGAAAATAATTATGCTGATGGGTGGCAACTATGAAGAGATGAATAAAGAAATTAAATTCTATACTATTAAATTTATGACCTCTACACCTATTGTAGCTAAGATGAGAAAGCTATTAGGGGGATCAATCCCTATGATATAAGACAAGAGTGTACCAATAGATTGCATAGTGGCAAAAGAAAAGGATATAGAGTCTATACTGGTGCTAGAGTAGGCAAAGGACACTGTAATGATTGAATCAACACCATACATAATAATTGGTACTAATACCATGTAAATGGATAGTGTTAGAAATATAAGAGGAGTAACAAAGAGGGCAAGGGTGGATTAGCTGCCACAAAAATAAATCCCTAGATCCTTTAGATGTCAGTACAAAATAAACTCTAAAAACTGAACTTTGTTGATGTTCAATAAACACACAGAAAATTATTATAACTTGGTAACTGAAAATTCTTGGCAAATACTTAACATGAAAATATCTAAGATGTTATCTATTATTACTATTACTTTAACTTAGTTTTAAACACATAGGAGAAATAACATGAACACATTTGACACCAAGATTTAACATGGAAACCCAATTTGGCAAAAATCACCAATTGGAACTAGTTACTAATTTTTACTCTTCTAAAGTGAGCCCTATTATGATCCAACCTTGTTAAATGTTACAAAACACACTATTAGGTGTGACCCTATTAGAGGATTTAATCACCCTATTAGGAGTGGCTTTGCTAGAGGTCTTTAGGACAATTCAACAGAAATGTCACCTTGTTAGAGGATTTACAAATAGTTGTTAAGCCAACTCTATTAAGATATTTAGATTAGTGCTACAATGGTTAGAGAGTAACAACGAGATGACTTGATTGCATATGCAATTAAATTGCTGATTATAGATCTCAATTCTAGCTTGTATACTTGATCCTTCTTGATTGAGTGTATCTTTTTAGCTTCACAAGGATATTTTTCTTGTCCTTTTTATTTGCTTCCTCTTAGCATCATAAAATCTTCAATTATCATCCATGCATTCAAACTTTCTAAAACTCAACTTGACCTTATATTTAAATCTTTCATATTGTCAAGTCGGCTAGAGTATAACTTTAAATAATTAATATTCATCTCCTCAATGAGCCAAAACCAATAGATAATTCAATTGAACTTAATATGCCAAAATAGGAAAATCCTTTGTTAATAGACCCTACTCAATAGGAACTAAAATTATTTTCTTATGTTAACCAAGTGAACTCAGTCAACACTGCATTTTAGCAATGTTCCTTTGGTAACTGAGTGAGCTTGGTTAACTCTAGTTCCATCCAATATTTCTTTCATTAACTAGGTGAGCTCGATTTACACTCAACTTCTGCAAAACTTCCTTTGGCACTCGAGTGAACTCAATAGATACACTCTTCTAAACTGGGAAAACTCTAGAATGCTTGATAGATAAAGAAAAATATCTTGAATGCTTGAGTGAGGTCAGTGTACACTAATAAGAAATGACATGACATTTTGTGTGACATCAAAGACAATAAACAATTAATTAATTGTTTCAAAAATTTTCCTATTTGGCATTGATGGCAACATGACATGTCATAATACAATGAAATTTTTAGAGCAAGAATAAAGTAAGGAATTATCATTAGTTTTATTTGTAATTCTCAACCATGAGAACTCCCTCTATCAATGTTAACTCTTTTTATCTTTAGTTTCTCCCTCTATCAAAAAATTTCTTTCTACTACAACTTCTTCTAATAGAAAGCTATGCGTTTGATATCAAGCCAAGTTCATTCTCCTTCTTTAACATCTCTTACTCTTTTTTTTTACAAATTCTCTATGAGATATGATAACAGACTTCTCCCTCTTTGACATCTCATGCAAAAGACAATGTTCAATAAATATCAATGTACCTCAAGTAATGATTCATTTGTAGTATGCCCTTGTCAATATTGCACCAGCTAAATGACCTTGAACATGTGCTAAGTTAATGCATCACAAAACTTCATTTGGTGAGCTTTAGATAGGGGGATGACCCCTAGCTTACCTCTTAGATATATAAATACATCCTTCGATAATAGCTTGGTGAATATGTCTACAATTTGTTCTTTTGTATTCAAATATTCCAATCTTACTTCTTTATCTTGTACCTATTCTCTCAAGAAATGATATTTTATAGCAATGTGTTTGGTTTTGGTATGCATCACTAGATTCTTTGATCTATTGATTTCACTGGTGTTATCACAGTATATAACTTCTCAATCCTTGATCTCTATGTTCATACCTACCAAAAACTAGTTGAACCAAATAATATTAGAACAATTGACTATTTCTATCACATTTTCTTCCACTACTATGGACTCAGAGATACAATTTTTTTCTTGCTTGTCCAAGACACTAGTCTTTGACCAAGAGAGAATGCTCAACCACTAGTGCTTTTTCTATCATAAATACTTCCTTCCCAATCCACATCTATGAATAATTTTATGTTCAAATTGCCTCATATTTTGTACCATAAACCATATTCTTCAGTACCTTTTAGATATCTCATGATTCTTTTGATTGGACCACCATGCAATTTTCTTTGGGATTTTTTGAGAATCTTACTGCCATACTGATTGCTAATGCAATATCAGGCCTTGTGTGCAGTACATAATACAATTTTTTGATAATTGATCTATATGTAGTCTAATCTACCTCTTTGGAATCATCATTTTTTGAAAGCTTATGTCTAGTAGACATATGGGTTTTAAATGGTCTTGAGTATTCTACTCCGAATTTCTTTAGTATCTCCTTGATATATTTAGATTGAGTAATGTAGCTACTAGCTTTCTTCTACTAGATATGCAATCCAACAAAGAATTTTATCTCTCTAAACATAAACATCTCAAATTATTTACTCTTTTCTTCTAAACATGCCTTGCACAAGTCATCATATCCTATGAATAAGGTGTCATCCACAAATATTTTTGCCAACACAATCTTCTTATCTAGTCCTCCATTGATATATAAACTACTATGGTCATTTGTTCCTTGAAAACCAATATTTACCAAGTATTTATGAAGTCTTTCATACCAAACTTTGGGAGCTTGCTTGACACCATATAATGCTTTGTGTAATTTTCAGACCATATCTCTTTTGCTAGTATCTACAAAACTTTCAGGTTGTTCAATGTAGACTTCCTCATCAAGAATTCCATTTAAAAATGTAGATTTTAAATCCATTTGATAAACTTTAAATCCTCTCTAAGCTGCATAGGCTAGTAAAGTTCTAACACCTTCTAATCTTGCAATAGGAGAAAAAGTCTCACCATAATCAATACCTTCTTATTGAGAATAACCTTTACATTCCAACCTTGCTTTGTTTCTAGAAACTTTTCCATCTTTATTTAGCTAATTTATGAATACCCATTTTGTGCCAAATACATTTTTGTCCTTGGATATAGGAACAAGAGTCTAGGTCTTATTCTTCTCTATTTGTTCTATTTCCTCATTCATTACTTCAATCCAACTTTCATTATTTTCATTTGTAACATTTATAGGTTCAAATTCAGCAAGTAAACATGTATTTTTCAATTTGTTTCTTGTCATTGTTCCATCTAATTTGTCTCCAATGATCTAGTTAGGTGCATGATGCCTTCTGACATATCTTTCTAACATAGGTTCTTTAGATTTGGAGCATGTTTCATTGATTTCATCACCAAATTCTATTAAGCTTGGGTCCCATTAATTGTGGCTCTAGTCCATCAAACTCAATTTTCTCTTGTAGTAGTTCAATAGCCTCTAACTATGACTTGAGTCATTCAAACTATGACATAGGTTGCACTATCTACCGCTCAATAGCTCTTGGAGATTTTGGGGACTTGAGAAGTGAAGCCTCTATTCTAGATAGATTTGACAGGGTATCAAGTTCATAGTAAACAAATCTTTTGTAATCCTCAAGCTCTTTGTTCTTCACTCTTTTTTGCAAACTCGTCAATTCTAACATGTGCACTTTATATGATTTAGTGAGTAGACAAATTCAAAAATTTGTATACTTTACTTCTACAATAGTATCCTAGGAATATGCCTTCATCATCTTTGACATCAAATTTACCTTTTCTAGATTCTTTCAAGATATAACATTTTCTACCAAATGTTTTCAAGTAACTTACATTAGGTTTGTAACCATACCATAGATCATAAGGAGTTTGATTTGAGTCTTTCTTCAATTGTACTCTGTCCAAGGTATGTACTACAATGCTAATTGCTTCCTTTTAGTATTTGATTGTAATATTCTTTTTTATCATCAATGTTCTTGTACAATCCAAGATGGATTTGCTCCTTCTTTCAGCTATACTATTCTACTATAGTTTACCAAGGTCTAATACTTCTCTTTTAATTCCCTTTTCAATGCATAATTCATTGAATTCATTGGAGATGAATTCACCACCTCAGTCTGATCTCAAAATTTTTAGCTTCTTTCTAGTTTCTTTTTCTACTCTTGCCAGATACCACTTGAATTCTTGAAAAACACCTAATTTTTCTTTTAGATACATTGTAGTCATCATTCTAGAATAGTCATCAACAAAAAGAATGAGAAACTTAGCTCCACTATAACTTTCTATTCCAACAGGTCCACATAATTTTGTATGCACAAGCTCTAAGACTCTTTTAGAATGATATTTCCTCCTTTTGAAACTAGTCTTTCCCATCTTACCAATTCGACAATATTTGCATTGACCCATACCAGGTTTCCTCAAGCTAGGAATACCTCTTACTCTTCTATGCTTCTTTATCTTAACTAGGTTATCAAAGTTTACATGACATTATTTTTTGTGCCATTACTAGCTTTCTTCTACTTGAGTAATAAAACATGAACATTCACTTAGATCTATGTAGAATAGATTACCTTTAGTTTTATTTTTAGATCCAACCAAATTTCCTTTTCCATCCAGCAATCTGGACTTCACATTCATAAATTCTACCCTAAATCCAACATTGTTCAACTATGCCACACTTAGTAAATTATGCTTTACCCATTCAAGCCAATAATCATTGTCACATATAAGTTCATTGGTTAATGAGATACATCCTTTTTCTTTTATACTACAACCATCATAATATTCCACATGTTCACACTTTGTTTTGTCTCTAGTCATATGATGTGAGCAGCCATTGCCAATAATCCAAGTATCATTTTTGCTAACATGAGGGATAAGTGCTATCCTATCTCCTTCATCATCAAATTCATCTTTTACAGCAATATATACCATTCCATCTTCACTGTTATCAAAATCTTTAGCCATAAGAGAAAATTTCTTACCTTTGTCCTTGCAGCCCTTGTAGTTTTTGAATTCCTTCTTGCCTTTATACTTATTATTTTTCTTTTCATCCTTATTTTCTTTGTTTGGGCACCTTAAAATAATGTAACCAACTTCTTCACAAGAAAAAAAAAATTAGAGGAATCTTATCTTTGTAGATTCCTCTACCTTTGGAATATTTCCTTGCAAGTAGGGCTTCAACAACTTCAAGATCATTGTCTAAACTTTTTACAAGATCACTGTGTAAACTTTCTACTTCTTCACTTCCTGATTGATTGGCCTTTAATTTATTATTATTTGTCTTAATTGAGAGTTAGGCTTCAAATGTAGATTCAACACCTTTGGAACTAGGAACATAGCTATCATAGTTATCCAACTCAAAAGATGTCAATCTTCCAACAAGAGCATCCAAAGTTATTTTTCTATTTGGATTATAAGGAAAATTAGGTGTCAAAATAGCTTCTTACACTAATCCCTTAAGGAAATTATTATGAAAATTCTTCCGAATCCTTACAATTTAAGATTAGATATTATGTAAACAATAATATTCTAGTCAACCCTAAATATAGAAAATAGATAGAGAAATAAAACACAACACAAAAATATGCCTATGGGGAAAAACATTTCGATAAAACAACCCCACCCCTCCAAATCCTACACAATTTATTATCTTTAACTCAAATATTACAACACACTTGCAGTGCAAGATGTTTCAAGACATGGAAGACTTATCTAGTAGCAACCAATAATACACTACTCACATGCTCCTCATTATCTACAACCCTCAAAGTGCTTATATAATGTGCTTAGGGCATCCTCAAAAGATAGATCTTATGCATCATAGGAATCTATCATAACCCGTTTGATCATGATTTCCTTACACACAATTAAATCTTCCAAAGGTAGCTCTTACACATCATAGAAATCTATCATAGCAATCCATCATAGGAAAATATGCTAACACATGCAAGTGGAGTGACACATCAACATGCCAACTAGACATGTACAGTCACACATAATTACATTATTTGAAAAAGATACATTTACAAAACAAACAATAAGAATAGGAATTATCCAAGGTTGAGACACCTTATTCCTGACATTCTCCCACTTATAGAACACCTTGTAGGAGCAACAAGAACAATACAAGAACTAACCACTATAGGCCAAAAGGCCCATAGCTTCTGAAAACCATCTGAACTTCTCTATGCCCATTGGTTTTGTCAATGCATCTGCAACATTCTTTATATTATCTAACTTCTCCAAATTTACCTTTCCATCTTCCACCATATCTCTCACAAAGTGAAACTACACATCATTGTGCTTTATTCTAGCATGGAAAGTTGGATTCTTTGCAAGGCAAATAACACTCTAACTATTGCGACAAATAGTAATATGTCCTGCATTGACACCAATATCACTAAACCATCCTCTAGGATAAATGTATTCCTAACAAGCATGAGTAGCAGCCATGTACTTAGCTTCTACAGTGGACAAAGCAACTAGATGTTTTCACTTACTCATGCAACTAATGGCACCACCAAATATAGTGAACACATAAGCACTGGTCGATCTCCTGCTATCAATATCGCTTGCCTAATCTAAATCCACAAACCCATGAATACAAATTAAATATGAATCTCTACAAGAGTTATCATGATAACAAATGGAATAATTTGATGTACCCCTCAAATATCTTAATACTTTCTTTAACTGCATCCCAATTTACCCATCTAGGATTAACCATAAATTGGCTCAGAATTCTCATTGCTTGGGCAATGTCTAGTCTAGTACAGACCATAGCATACATAAGACTACCAATTATAATAGCATAAGATACTCTACTCATGTCCTCCATCTCACTAGGAGATTTTGGGAAATCATCTATAAATAATTTTGTTCCCATGGAAATAGGAACAAGCAATGGTCTACAATCTACCATTCTAAAGCTTTCTAACATAGACTTCACATACTCTGACTCAACCAAAGTTTTCTGTTACACCTATCTCTACTGATTTTCATACCCAAGATGTACCTTGTTACCCCAAGATCTTTCATATCAAATTGTGTTGAAAACTGAGATTTAAAATTATAAATCATACCCTTATTTTTTCCAAACAACGACATATCATCAACATATAATTTAGTAATAAGAATGTGATCATTTTCAAATCTAAAGTAAACACAATGATCTAATTTCAATCTTACAAATCCAATTGACAACACAAAGGCATCAAACTTAAGGTACTGCATTCTAGGAGATCATTTCAAACCATACAGAGACTTCTTTAATCAACAAACCAAAGATTCTTTATCTTTAACAATGTAGTGCTTAGGTTGTGACATATAAATCTCTTCCTCCAAATCACTATGAAGGAAAGTTGTGTTCACATCCATCTATTTTATCTCTAAATCATATGATGCAACAAGAGATAGAAAAAATCTGATGGATGTCAACTTTGCAATAGGAGATAATATTTCACCATAATCTATCCCCTCTACCTGTGAATAACCCTTCACAACCAATCTAGCTTTGTACCTTTCAACACTATTATTTACACATAATTTCTTCTTGAACACCCATTTGTAACCAAAAGGTTTTTGTCCTTTAGGTAAAGGTACAAGGTCTCAAGTTTTTTTTTTATCCAATAAATCCATCTCATCATCCATGGCCTCAATCTAGGGACTTGCATCTTCCATATCCAAAGCATCTTTCACAGATCTAGGGTCATTAGTGTTAGTAATCAAAGAAAAAGCACAACTAGAATCTAACATAGAATAACCAAACCCTTTTGGCTACTTTCTTACTCTTGTCGATATCCTCAAGGGCTAAGGTTGAGGTTGTTCTTCCTCTTCTTGTGAACTATGAGAGCTACTAGAGCTCTCCTCATCATTAAACATAATATTGTCTTTATCTTTAGTCTTCTCAGGGGTAGGAGGTAATTGAACAATATCTTTCTTCTTTTCTTTTTCATTTGGTTGTAGCATAATAGGAGAAGATGTCAGCTCTCTAAAAATAACATTTCTACTATAAAACACCTTACTAGTCACAGGGTCCCAAAGCTTGTATCCTTTCATACCAACATTGTATTTGACAAAAATACATATGGTAGCTTTTTTTTCCAACTTATATCTTTCTTCACAACCAAAAACACAAAGATATATAATTGAAGGCTTCTTACTAGACCACACCTCCATGGGTGTCTTACTAACAAGAGCTGATGTAGGAGATCTATTATCTAGATAGCAAGCAGTGGCCACAACTTTAGCCCAAAACTTTTGTTCAACACTAGTTCCACTAAGAATACTCCTAGCCTTCTCCATCACTATCCTATTCATTCTTTCTACAACTCCATTTTGTTGCGGGGTATAAGGCATTTTCTTATGCCTCTCAATACCTTGTTCTTTATAGAAGTGTTCAAACTCTACTAAGAAAAACTCACCACCATTGTTAGTGCTCACACACTTAATCTTCTTACAAGTCCAATTCTCTACAAGGGCTTTAAAATCCTTGAACTAACTAAAGACTTTTTTCTTACCTTTTAGGAAATAAATCCATCTCCTTCTACTATAATTGTCTATGAAAGATACAAAAATTACACGCTTGGTGATTGAGGGAACTTTTATAGGACCAAATACATCACAATGAATAAGATCCAAAACATCAGAAGATTTGTGAGAATTAGAGTAAAATTGAACATGATTTTTTTTACCATAGACACAATGTTTGCATAAGTCAAACTTGAGATTACAATAATTTAACCCCCCAACAAGATTCTTGTTCCTTAGGGTTCTAAGAGCCTTCTCACCAATGTGGCCAAATCTCATATGCCACAACATTGTCTTTTCTACAAGAATATTTCCTTCTAATGTGTTTGTACCCTTAGGTACACATGTTGCACTACCATCATAACCAATAACCATAGTTTTCTTTATTGCTCATTCAAATGGTGGGGATGAAGTGATAGATGCTATCTTCTTTGAAATAGAAGAACTATAGCAATGAGAAATGCATGTATCAAGCTAAAATAGAGTACCTCTCCTAGTACCCTTAGCAAGCACCATAGCTCCTCTCATCATCTTACATACATCTTTAACAAAAACAATTTGCACACCTAAATCATTCAACATACTTAGAGAGTAGGTTTTGTGCCAAACCAGGTATATACATTACCCCATTGTTTACTCGTTCATCAAGGAATCTGATAGTGACCCATCCTTGTCCAACTATCTTTAGGTGAGAATAATCACTGAAATACACCTTTTCACAATCAAAAACTTCACACTTTGAGAACCAAATTCAATGAGAGGTCATGTCGAAAGAGGCACCCAAGTCTATCAACCACACATCATCTAATGCATGCACTGCCAAGGTTGCAATGAAACCATAACCAACTTCTTGAGATTTTTCTAAACTTGAATCTAAGGTCTTCTTCTTCTTTGGCTCTTTACAATATTTATGAAAGTACCTAGTCTTATTATAGTTCTAGAATTTTTCCTTAGACTTTCTAGAAGTCTTTAATTTTCCACAGGATTTGGATCTTCCATTTCTAGGCTTCTTGTCATTTTTCTTCCCTATGTCATTGGATCTATTATGAATAGCAAGAACTGCCTTATCCAAACCTAATGACTTTCTCCTTGTCTCCTCATATAATAGAAGGGACACCATATCATCCATTCTAAAAGTGACTAAAGTACTTCCAAGAGCCATCACAAGATGGTCCCATGAATCCAACAAGGAACATAATAGGGTCATACATCAATCTTTCTCCTCTATCTTTACACAAAATGGTGTCAACTATGTAATTCATAAATTAAAATCATTTAGATGATCTATAATAGATCCTCCTTCCTCCATTCTTATATAATAAAACTTCTTCCTCAAGAGCAAGTTGTTCACCAGAGATTTGGCCTGATACATAGACCAAAGCTGTGTCCACAAACTATTTGTGGTCTTCTCATCAAGAACACTCAGGACAACTAAATTAGATAGATAGATTCTAATGAGACCCTTAGCTTTTTGATCCTTGAGATCCCAATCTAATTGAGATATTTTTGTGGGTCTCACATCAAGTGAAGTTTCCTCCCATAGATCATGATCTTTAAGAAAGTCTTCCATCTTGAGTCTCCACAACTCAAAATTACTGCCATTAAATTTCTCCACCTCCATTTTTCCATATGATGAACTAGCCATCTCAATCTACAAATAAGATTTATAATGCTCTACACAACTCACACTCAACTTGAGATTAGCTCAAGAAAACCTACCTAACAACTAGGATCAAAAATTGAGCAAGCTTTGATACAACTTGTAAGGAAACTTAAGTGTAGAAATAGCTTCCTACACTAATCTATTAAGGAAAGTATTGAGAAAATTCTTTCAAATACTTACAATTTCAAATTAGATATTATGTAAACAATAATATTGTAGTCAACCATGAATACAAAAAATAGATAGAGAAAGAAAGCACAAACACAAAGATATGTTGGCAAGGAAAAACCTTTAGGTAAAACAACCCCACCCCTCCAAAACTTGAACAATGTATTATGTTCAACCAAATATTACAACACACTTGCAATGCAAGCTCTTTTAGGGCATGAGAGACTTATCTAGTAGAAACCAACAATATGCCACTCATAAACTCCTCACCCTCAAAGTGCTTATATAATGTGATTAGGGTATCTTCCAAAGATAGCTCTTACACATCATAGGAATCTGTCATAACCATTTTGGTCATGATTTTCTTACACACAATTAAATCTTCCAAAGATAGCTCTTATGCATCATAGGAATTATCCAAGGTTGAGACACCTTATTCCTAACATGGATCACATCTCATTTATTGAATAAAAAACACTCAAATTGCATAGATAGGAAGAAGGGTTCTGTGTACCTTTCTTACAACCATTTTTTCATCAATGTCTCCTCTAGATGCTTTGATTTCACTCACACTTTCTTTGATTCTCTCAACATATTTTGCAATTTTTTCATCTTCTCTCATTTTCATCTGATCAAATTGTCATCCAAGATTTTCAGCTTTTTCTCTTCTTACATTATCATCTTCTCCATATATGTCTTTTAGTTTGATCCACATTTCATGAGCTTTAGTACACTCTTCAACTTCATCAAATTAAGCATAATTAAGAGAAAATCCAATGTCAACCATCATGATGTTATTATTTTTCTTTTCACCAATACCTTCAACCAATCATGTTCTAGTAGGAGTTTTTTATTCAATATCAAGATACTTACAACCTAAACCATTTATAGTTTCTAGATGTAACCTCATAAGTCCTTGTCATGCTGTAATATTGTCTCGATTCAACATGATAATCTATATTCTATAAGACATCCTAATCTTTAGCTTAGGTCCATGAAACCTTCTCTACAAGAACCAAAAGCTTTGATACCAATTGTTGGAAATATAAAAGGAGTAACTAAGATGGGAGAGTTGAATCAATTACAAAAAAAAATAATTTCTAGATCCTTTAGATGCCAGCACAAAATAAACTCTAAAAATTGAACTCTATTGATGCTTAGTAAACACACAAAAAAATGTTGTAACTCGGTAAACACTGAATTTTTTTGGCAAATACTTAACATGAAAATCTTGATCATGTTATCTATGATTACTATTACTTTAAATTAGTTTCAAACACATAAGAGAAATAGAATGAATACATTTGACACAAAGATTTAACATGGAAACCCAATTTGGGAAAAATCACCAATTGTAACTAGTTACTAATTTTCACTCTTTTGAAGTGAGCCCTGTTAAGAGCCAACCTTATTAAAGGTTACAAAACACATTTCTAGGTATTCCTATATTAGAGGATTTAATCATCATGTTAGGAGCGGCTTTGTTAGAGGTCTTTAGGATAATTCGATAGAAATGTCACCTTGTTAGAGAATTTGCAAATAGCTAAGCCAACTCTATTAAGAGATTTAGATCACTGCTATAATGGCTAGAGAGTAACAATGAGATGACCTAATTATAGATGCAACTAAATTACTAATTAAAGATCTCAAATTATAGCATGTATACTTGATCCTTCTTGATTGAATAAATCTTTTCAGCTTCACAAGGATATTTTGCTTATCCTAATTATTTTCTTCCTCTTAGCATCATCAAATCTTCAATTATCGTCCATGCATTCACACTTTATAAAACTAAAAATTGACCTTATATTTATATCATTCATATTGTCAAGTCAGCTAAAAGATAACTTAGAATAAATAATATTCATCTCCTCAATCGACTAGAACCAATAGAAAATTCAATTGAACTTAATAATCCAAAACAAGAAAATCCTTCATTAGTCAACCTTGCTCAGTGCACACTAACTCAAAAATAATGTTCTTATGTTAATCAAGTGAACTTGGTTAACAATGCATACTTAGAAAGTTCATTTAATAATTGAGCGAGCTATGTTAACACTAGTTCCATTCAACATTTCTTACATTAATTGAGTGAGCTTGATTGACACTTGACTTCTACAAACTTTCCTTTGGTGCCTGAGTAAACTTGGTAGATATAATCTTTTGAATGAGGAAAACTTTGTAATTCTTGGTAGACACAATAAATTATCTTCAATGCCCAAGTGAGCTTGACATAGACTGACTGGCAATGACATGACATTTTGTGTAACATTAAAGACAATACATAATTAATCAATTGTTCCAATAGATGGTAGAAAGATAACTATAGATGAAAAATAAGATCCTTTTATGGATTGTTGTACAAATATTGTTGGCAATTGACCTATTACACCATCTTTGAGGAGGAATAAAAGGAAGAACATAAAAAGGAAGAAGAAGTGGAGGAGAAAAGAAAGATAGAAGAAGAAAGAAACAAGGAACAAGAGGAGAAATCAATGAAGAAAGAGAAAAGAGGATGAGGAGAAAAATAAGAAGGAAGAAGAAGATAAGAAAAAGAAGAAATAAGAAGAGGAAAATAAAAAGAAAAAAGAAGAAAAAGAGAAGAAAAAGAGAGAAGAGGAAGAAAGGAAAAGAAGAGTACAAGAGGAGAAAAATAAAAATGAGGAAGAAGAGAAGAAGGTTAGTAAACCTAGCTCATCTAGAATACCTATGACTCTTGTAGCACTATAGGATCAAATGATAATGAAAAAACTGAGCTGATATCATCCTTGAGCAATATAATTGATAAGAACAGTAAGATAAAGAGATTACAAATATACCTAATTAATGTGACAAATAAACTACATGGAATCCTAGCTATTTAGTTGATAGTTACTAGTCTAGAAGATAGAGCAAAATTTGTGATTCAAACTTTTGATGCAAAATTTGCTAGTGTATCTAATGTAGTAGTAGTTCAAGCTCAAACAAGGCATGATGCTCAAATGTTTGACAATTTACATCAAAATATCAAGAATTATTTAGGAGCTCTTGATGCATGTATCTAGGAGGCAAGAAGTTGTGAAAAAGAAGGAAAGGCATTATATACCAAATGTGCAATGTCATTGAAATACACCAAGGATGATAAAGATTAACTAAACAGGAAGCGTGCTGAGGTAAAAACTTTAATAGATCAGCTTCAATAGTCAGGCGTGAAGATTGAAGACATTGAGGCATAGATAAGGAAAACTTGTGATGAGATAAGTCTTATATAGATGAATAGAGAAAGGATAGAAAAGAGGTTCTCACTTCTAAGAGAACATTTGTATTAAAAGATCAATGCACTTGAGTAGTAAGTGAAAGAATATCTAAAAGAAAGGACATATTTTGATAAGTTCTTTTATTCAAATTTGAATGTAGTGTAAATAAAATCCTATGGGTTGTGCACTCTTCTCAATATCTCAGAGGGAGTCAAGGAAACATCAAAGAAGAACTTAAAGAATTTGAAGGCATGTTTTTATTATTACATTTCGTGCCTATCTACCTAAATGCAGAGGTAAAGATCTACAATTTTTATTGTATATAGATTTTGAAACCTTTCACATTGATTTCAAATGGGGAGTAATATAGCAAAATTGTACAAAGTATAATGTAAGGGGGAGTAATAAAACAAAATAAGAGGAAAGATGGTTAGTTCAAAGTATTATAATAGGAGATATAAGGAAAGATGGTTATAGATGTAATGATCCACATATTTTAAAGTTCTATAAATTTTGTAAAGGATAGATTTTGTAAAAGTTTTTGAACCACGTTTTGGGACTTAGCCAATTTTCACATATATTGCCATCAATGCCAAAGGGGGACATTGTTCACAATTTGGCTATGTGGGATAAGTTGGAATAATTTTAGAGTTTTAATTTATTGAAATAAATACTTTGTGTTAAAAAATATATTAACTATAGATGACTATTGTATAGTTAGACATGGAAATTTTTCTAAGTAAAAGTTAGTTATCTAGCATAACATAGATAGTTTTAATGTGTACAAATGATAGAGACATTATTGGCACGCACATAGTTGGGTAAAGATATTGAAAAGTCTTAGTATAATGTATGTAAGAGTACAATTTAGCATGATTAATATGAAATAAGACATGACAAATTACTAGATGTGGTAGTATATAGGCTAAATAAAGCATAATAGTAAATGGGTAATTATGAGTTAAGGAATTATTTTGTTTACAAAAAAATTACTTCACTAATTAGGGACAACATCCTAAATCTTACCCCTAATGTGGGAAGAGTTATTTTTTTATTTTTTCATGCATATGAAAGTTTTAAGGTTGACTTGACAATGGTTTATGAATTGCAAAGGTATAAAGTGAAATTACAATATGCAAACTAAATTGTTCTTCTAATAAAGACTATGTGAACTTTTTGTGATGTGAACTAATGTATGATCATAGAATTATGATTTTTTTTATGTGCAATAGTGAAATATCATATACTAAAGATATCAACATCAAGAAATATGTTTTTTGTATCTATATCTTTGTATCAAGTAGATTTTATTGTATATTGCATGTTTGGGCAAATGGCTCATCTTGCATATATCTTGTAATTGTACACAACAACTCCTAACAATGTTCAGGCTTTTAACAGTCATAGACTCATAATAGGGTCAATATCTTTAACCAAATTCTTTTGTTTAGTGGATTATTTTATGGGTACTATCCCCACCAAAGTTTTTCATTAGCTAGTGTTTCCCTAGTAATTTGCAAAACATGGTGTTGTGAGTTCTATTTGTGTATGGTTATTTTTAATATTCAACATAGTTGGTTTACTTTCATATGAAATTTATAAGGAAATTAATAATATCCATTTTGGGGTGAAATTTTTTAGAAGATTGGATGTAGATGGATGTTCGTAGGGAAGATTACATATTGTTTCTCACTATAGTATCAACATGCTCTCACTTGCACCAAAAAATAGGTATCAAAACATATATCTCTAACAACAAGTGTTGATCTATGCTTATAATTTTAGTGACATTAAACTAGGAGAATTTAGACTAGTTGCTCCTATTTGCAAAGATAAAAACCCATAAGCTTAATTTTGTTTGACAGGTCTTTAATTTTAGTTATAATAGTCTTCATTAGATTACATTTTTTTATTACAATATCAATAATCATAAACTTAGAATTATGATTACATTGGTTGGTTGAGTTATTTATAAAAGTATAGGATTTGAAATTGGGTTTAAGTTTTGGTCATAATCACATAATTTTAATTTCAACTTACTATTATAAATAATTGTAAAATGAAATATATTAAAAAGTTGTTTAAAGTTTGGAATGTTAATGTTTTCAAAAATATATTTGAGCAAAAGTCTCAATTAGAAAAGGATTTTATTTCTGTTAACTAGTATATTACAACTTTTGGATGATATGCTCAATCTTATAAGGTTAGAAAATGGTTACAAGTTGAATGGGCTGAAATTTGTGCTAGAGAAGAAGAATATTGGAAACAAAAATGCTCAGGAGTATTGTTTGTAACTGTGTGATCAAAACACTATGTTTTATCATGCTTCTACTAAACATAAGGCTACACTTTTTTGAAAAAAACTATTAAAGATAACAATGGGAATACCTTCACTGATCTTGATGATATTAGGATACAAGGTGTGAATTTCTTTTCTAATTTATCGTCTCCTCCCCCTTACCACCAATAGGGTGATTCTTCTATTGATTTTCTATTGGATGTTATTCCCTCTTCTATCATGGCACAAGATAATTTTAGTCAAATGTCCCCTTTTACTTTGGCTGAGGTTAGAAATGTTGTTTTTTTATTTAGCCCCTAATAAAGCTCCTAGCCCAGCTAGTTTCACTATACTCTTTTTTCAATATGCTTGGGATGTGATCTATTTTGATCTTTTGGCTATTTTGGAAGAATCTAGAAATAATTCACCTATGTTTAAGTCTTTCAATTCTATGAATATTGTTCTTATTCCTAAGAAAATGACCCCCAAATCTTTGCTAATTTTTGGACAATATCTCTCTATAATACTATTTATACTTGATTGTCACTAAATCTATTTACTTTTGGTGACAATATCTTATTCCTAGAATTGTCTCTTCTAAACAAGGAGGCTTTGTTCCTGGTAGGGACACTATGAATGGGACTATTCTTTCTCATGAAACCCTACAGTCCATTCAAAATCATTCGATTTCCTCTTCTATTGTAAAGTTGGATATTATAAAGACTTATGATAGATTAAGTTGGCCCTTTCTATTAAAGGTTTTAACAAAATTTGGATTTTCCAAGAAATGGTATAAATGGATTATGGCCTATGGTTCTAGTGCCCACTTCCTAGTTTTAATTAATGGTTCTGTTGTGGGCTATTTTTTTGCAACTCAGGGGGTTAGGCAAGGTGACCCATTATCTCACTTTCATTTTATCATTATGGCTAAAGCTTTAAGTCGGGCTATTACTACTTCTCAATCAACTAGTTTATGGCTTGGTGTTACCATTCCAAATACATCTGTTGCAGTCATGCAAACTTTATTTGTTGATGATACACTTCTCTTTGGTATGGCATCTCTTCTTGAGGCCAAAGAGATTCATAAATTTCTTGATATTTATTGTTTGGAATCTAGCCAAAAAGTTAATCCACAAAAATCTAAAATATATATCGTTAATATTGATCCTAATCTTGCTACTAGGATTGTTGGGATCCTTAGTTTCTCTCTTAATGTTCTGCCATCTACATATTTGGGAGCCCCCTTTTTTATTGGATCAAACAAAACTGCTTATTAGCAATCAGTTGTTAATATAATCAAAGCCATGCTATTGGCTTTGAAGGCTAGATGGTTAGCCTTCTCTTGTAGAATTTTACTAATCAAAACTATTTTATCAACAATTCCCAATGATTACTTTTCAATCTTGGAAGATCCTAAATCTATTCTTGGCCAAATTGATAAGTTAATTCAGGATTTTCTTTGGAATGCCAACATGATAGGTGAAAATAAGCTTCCTCTTATATCTTTATCTAAAATTTCTTCCTCCCTTTGTACTAGTGGTGTTGGCCTTCACAATTTGTTTGCTCATAATTTTGTTTTTGGTGACAAAGTCTTTTGGAAACTTATTTCTCAACCCAATTCTAAGTGGTGTTAGTCAATGCAAGAAAAATATCTAGATAATTAGGACCTTGCTAGAATTATAAAAATTCTAGATCCTCCAAAAGGTTGAGCCATTTGGAAATTCTTGTCATCTTATTACCTCCTATATTTCTTGGGAAGTCCACAATGGTGAATTGGTCAATTTTTCATTGGATTCATCGAATATTTTTGTTCAAATTGTAGTCAAGTTTTTTATTAGTAACACACTTATTTAGATAGATAGTATCTATTGAGCATATTGTATAGTAAAAAGTGTTAACCAAGTATTTTAGGCTTTACCAAGTTCTACAATTGCTACCAAGTTCAAGGAATAGTATTGAGTTTGCATCGAATAGTTTATACCAAATTGGTGATTATCAGTATAAACCAAGCTTCTTAGTGTTTACCAAGTTTCATAGTTCAAACTCATTTGTGTAGTGGTTACCGAGTTCATAGTTACAGTAATGTGAATCTAGTGATGACCGAGTCACTCAATGTTAACCAAGTGATTTAGTTTATACTAAGCTTGTAGTAATAGCATTGACTAATCTATGTAGTATGAATCAAGTAATTCATTTTATATGCTAAGTTTCATAGTTTCGCTAAGTCAGTAGTGCATACTGAGTTCTGATTACTTGGAAGTGATCAGTATGGATGGAGCTTCTCTTTCTACTAAAAGCATGATGATGTTGAGCATTGACAATGGATGCCATGTATCAAAACCTCACTAAGCTAATCTTTAGAACCTGAGTTCCTATAGTTGGGCTGACTTTGTGTATTTTGTGTAAACATGTATAGCTGACTTTATTTATTTGTAAATTGGATTGGTATATATGTAAGGTATTGTATCACATCCATAAATTTTTTATGATAGCAATATAAGGTGAATTTGAAGAATAGAAGTGTGAAGTAAAAGGCTAAAGAGCAATAGAGATTCATCTATCAGAGCAAGTTGATCATTACACTAAAAGGAATCTCATTCAGCAAATCAAGTTGCAGATTAGAGATCAGCCAATATTTCATCCTAACAGGTTGATCAATTAAATCTTTTCAAAAGGTACACTAAACAGTCTTTTGTAAATCTCTTTATTGAGTTCATACTTCATTTTATGTTTTTAAATCCTTTCACAAGGTAGACTTAGTAGTCCTTATTGTTCCTAATAGGGTAGATCATCAGAAGTGGTAATTATAAGCCTTACTAGGCTAACTTTATATTATAATACTAAAGCATTTGGGTATCATCCCCACCTCAATTTTACATTCTGTTTGGAAGGTTTTTGGTTCAACATATTGTGTGTCAAAGTGTTATGAATATTTTAATGTTTTCTATTTTTTATGCATGCAATTAGATTAGGATACACATAAAGGATTAATTAGCAAAATAAGATTAAGTTTTATTAGTTACTAATTCACCCTTCCCATCTTAGTAACTTAGTCTATCATATATATTTCCAATAATCGGTATTAGAGCTTTGTCGTTCTCAAAGAAAAGTTTAATAGCTTGAGGAAGGATCAAAAGGCTATGTAGTTATTTAGACTTGATAAGGCTATTGACAATGAAAATCTAGATTTGGAATTGGCTATTGAGAAACTCAAGAAAGTGAAAGACCAACTCTCTCAATCTTTGAAAAGAAGAAGAAATCTTGTAATCTATATGAATGAAACACTCTACATTGAATAAATAATTGAAAATATCCATTCATAAAATAATTTTGATGAAGAAAATGAAGCAATCAAAGAACTAATAGAAAAGAATGGTACACTTTAAGAAAAGTAAGAAAATTGAGAAGAGAGAAAGGAATCAAATAGGCAAGATTGTGTGAAGTCATGGAAAAGAAAAAAAAGAGATAAAAGGAAAGATAAAAGGAAAGAATAATGAAATTCAACACCTATCCCTTCAACAAGTAGACTTCATTAATCAGCTTACTAATGCAAATGAAGAAATCATGAATCTAAGATTAGAGAACGAAAGATTGTAGAATGATCTAAAAATTGAAAGGCAAATCATTAATCTCAAGCAGACATGGATCAACTAGATGAGAAAATCCAATATAGACAAAAGGGAAAAGTAGGAATTGGATACACAGAAGAAGGTGAATCATCTAAGCAAGGAGCTGAAAATAATCAAAGACCTACTTGCAGTCATTGTGGTAAGATAGGTCATACATCAAACAAATGTTGGAGCAATGGGAAAGCTAAATTCAATGGAAAATGTTACAATTATAATCAGTGTGGTCATAGAGCTAGTGAATGCAAAGAGAAACCCAAATTTGAAGGCAAACGTCACAAATGTAATAAGCATGGGCATAAATCTTCAAAGTGAAAAACCAAGATATTGAATCCAATAAAATAGATTGTAAAAGCTATATTCGATTAGGACTAAAAAATTTGGTGTAGATGTAATTACTATAGAGAACTTGGACACATTGGAATGAATTGTGTAAAATATCACATGAAAAAAAGAGACACCACTTGAAGATATTTCATTTGTATAGAACTTGGACATCTTGCCAAGAACTATATGAATACTGGAATAGTTGAAGATGAAAAGAAAGAAAAAGTGGATAGCATTAGAAAGTAGATGAGATAGGAACGGATTACAAAATCTTCTGAAAATACATGTCCAAGCAATGATGTTCACATGTCACTCAAGAATTGGGTGACTTAAGAATTTCTACTTGATTTCCCATAAAGAGAACTGGAACTAGGATTCTAAAGAAAATATCTTACATCAGTTCCAATCAATTAGAAGAAAAGATCCATATCAACATTCAAGATTCAAAGACATCATTGAGTATCATAGAAAATGCTAAACATTACCAAGCACGATTAGGTTGCAAACCCTACCGAGCAAGGTTGGGAGTAACTCATTATTATGTGGACAATGAGTCATGAATCTTCCTATTGAGCCTTTAATTCAAGTTGAGTAGAAGATAGTAACCAAATGATTATACGAGGTATTTATGGTGATTGAAAGGTGAAATTTGATATTTTAAAAAAAATGGTGAAATTGAAGTCATTTGTTACTATGAATTTTCAGGAGCTATTTGTGCAAAAGGATTTTAGTGAATCTGAGTGATCCATGTGAATTACTATTGAAAATTTATTTGTCTTTATAAACCCTACCAAGTGATGGCATCCACTAGTAGGAAACCAAAGAAAGGATCTAAGATGTTGGTTCAAGGCATGCAATAGAAAGCACCAAACTTCAAGCTTAGTCTAACAGTTGTAGAAATCCTACATCCAACTTGTTGGTGTTTTGAAATGTTATGGTTTCAAATTATCCTAATGAGAATGGGATACATCTAGGGGAAACTACTTCCCATCTCAACATACCCTTTCAAACACTGGGCCAACTATAAGGATAGACCCTTCTTCTACTTTAGGCTCTACAAAACCTAGGTGATGGACCTATATTTTCTTCATATGGTACCAATTGTCAAAAGCATATATTGAATCTAAACAAAGTAGTTAAAACCCTTAATCTTTTAATACTTATACAAAGATCTTAGACATGGAATAGCTAATAACATGGTCAAAGAAATTGCTAAGCTAAGCAAGGGCATCCTTTTCAGTTATTCAACATTAAAGGGAAAAATATTTGATTAATGATGTTGATTTCAGAAAAACTCCATATATGCAATAGTAACAAAAATTTGATCTTATAGCTGATCAGTGCCTTATCTATTGGGCAATTCCATAAATGAAACATATACATTTGTGATACTAGTGACATATTTCACAAATCAAGATATTAGATCTATCTTATCACTTTGTGAATCAGACATCAGTGTTCATAGAGAGCTCATTCTTATGAAGTATCCTTCTCAAAATAACTAGCAATCCTATCAAACACATCAAGCATTTACTTGGCACTTTGTTCCAACAAAAAAAATATCAGACATACAACCTTAAGGGGATGTAAATGGGTCTTAATTCTTTGTCTGTAAACCACATAAGATTGTAGATTACAAAGACAAAAGATGAGAATCAGAATGAAAATGAAGTATAAAATTGCCTAACAGATTAGAACTATCTATATTCTTATTTCTTTATGTTCATTATAGGAGAAATTATTGAGGAATGATGGTAGAATCATAGCTCTAGATCCAACAATGTGATCTCATAGACAAACTAGAACTAGCCCTTACAATAGATGAGAAAGAGAAAGATATAAAAGAAAAATAGAATCTTGGATCTTATTTGAGAGTGACATGTATTCACATGAATCTCCATTCTTTTTTGTTGTAAAACATCTCTCATCTTTCTACCCATGAAATTTGATTTGGTTTTCATTATTGTTTTCTAACAAACCTAAAATATCTCTTCCTTAATGATGAAAAGCCTTTCTGTCACTCAAATATCTAAAATATAGATAATTAAATGCTAATAAAATCTAGATTTAGCTAACTTGGAGGTAACATATTTCACCCATAACTACATTTTTATTGTCTCTTACACACATTCAACTCATCACCCTACTAGAAAACAAATTTGAACTTCAATACCTGAATGTGGTTGCAAACTAAGAATCTAGGAAAAAACCTCATATAACCTAAATAGATGGCTTCTTGTGCAAATAAAAACTCCAAAATTAGAAATTTAATTCTGTCCTGGTTTTGGCAATATATAATATCACTATATTTGCTTACTATAATAAACTAGAATCTTAGTTTGAAAAACATGTCCCTATTATAGCATTGTGGTTTGCACTTCAGTGTTCAAAAATTTTAAAATTCTAAAGTTGAAACTTTAGATTATATCTTTTTTGAATTTAGATTCTCTGTACATGAACCTTGCCAAAAAATTTTAAAATCAATTTTTTATTATTTACCCCATCTATGCATTTTGGATCAATTGAGTTTGACTTTTTTCACCATGTGGCAGTTTACTATTGGTGGCATCAACCACATCATCTACCACTGGGTACCACAAGGCACCCTCTAACTAGCTAACACATCACTACCATGTGTCATCTTCTCATTGGCTCTTTGTACCACCCTGTCATTAGTGCATCACCTACTGATTGGATAGCCATGTCACCTCTAATCGGGGCCCACTACCACATGGAAACTATGTGCATTACCATTTTCATAGTTAGCACCTGCCTACTATGAATGTATGAATGCACCCTTGTGACATGTGGCACTTAGTGCCACATGTCACCTTGGTTTCTACACACAATCTAAAGGTCTCTGCCATTTATCATGTTGTGATTCATTGTCAACATGATGCCACTTATCACCTGATGATTTTTTGTACTGGTCTAGTCATCATTCCACATTAGTGTTTTCTATCTAAAAAAATTCTTCATCATAATCTTGGTGGCTGGGGTCTACCACCGATTTCATGACTTTCCAAAAGATCCATGTCTTTAAGACAACATGTGATATAATTGTTGGCATAATTAAACTTCAAGATAACTGACAACCTACTTAATGTGGGATATTTTTGTTCCAATGAAGATGCATTTTTTTCCACCAATACCCTGTCTAATTTCCTTTTTTATGCCTAAGTTTCACTACTACATGTGCAAAATTGTTGTAGGGGACTCTATTATTCCAATCCACTTGTGGATTGTTATGCTTTATCATAGCAACATTTTTAATGGTACCTTCCATGAGGATCCCAAACATTGACTGCTCTTAGATAGCTTGATTTCTCTACCTACATCTACCAACTACTGGGTCGAGCTTACATGCAAAGGATGTATTTTGTTGTGGAGCCTCCTACTCTTGTCTCTAACTTCTTTCCCAAATGAAAATACCTCCCTTTTAAACATTCTGGCCTTAAGCCTTTGGTGCTACATCGTCCTCATAGCTTTCTAGATGTCACTACCTATTATTTACTTCACACCTGCTTGGAAAGGTATAAATGCTTCATGTATGTGTTCAAACTCACCTTCCCCTACAAATATTTTGATTATACATTATAGAAGCAAAAAGAAAGAAAGGTCAACATGAGAAACACAACTTTTTCTTTTTCATGCAACCACACTTGATATGCCCATTGATGCTCTCCACATTCTCATCGAGTGCTCACGAAGTCAAGTTCTACACTTACAATTGTGCATTAGAAAAGCTTTCCACCCTTCATAATGTAGGTCATCAGTAAATATGACAGTTCTCAAAAACATCTTCCATTCCAATTTATGAAAGCAATGAGGATCATTTTGGAAAAGTAGATGGGAGAGTCGACACAAGGTCTTTAGAGTACCGTTGGCTCCTTCAAATTTGTGCATTTTAGCATAGCCCAAAATTCTCTTCCCCTTTCATGGCATATCTCCTCACATTTACTAATCATTTTATGTTCATCTCTACTATTACATTTTAAATTTTGTTTGAGATAAGCTTCATTTCTTTCTTTAGAAAGAGTGAACTTAAATGAATTCCCTATCAAAGTCATTTTTGTGAATGGAGTGACCCATGAAGGAAAATCTCTTGAATGGTCATTGAAAAAAAAGCTTACAAGACATTTCTCCCAAACAATGGTTTAAGGTTTCTTGTCAGGTTATTGTTTCCCAAGTACATTGTCTTATAATGCAAGAATTCTCCAATAACTAGTGGAATATCTCCATAAGTCAAGGCATTTCTTAGCATTAATATTCTTAATTTCTTTAGTTTGGTCACAAATGACAAAATCTAATCTAGCACTAGTTAGATTAGTTATCCTCAAATCCTTCAGATTAATTGAGGTTGAAAATTTATATGGAATTTGACCTATGATGGATTTAGAGATATGACATCACAAAGAAGAGCACCAACCAATTTGCAACTTTTAATACCAGTAAAACTTTACGAATTGCATTTGGAATGACATTCAAAAACTGATCAAACAAATTTTTCATAGGCTTATATTTGAAACATAGCAAGCCTCTGACCTCTAGAATGCAATACAAAAGGAATTTTATCATTTTGGTCAATTGGGTAAAAGTTATAACAAGTCAAATGACTTCCTAGAATTCTAAACAATTAGCATCAACACAATAACAATAAACAACCAACTTTGAGGGACTCAAAACCTAGTCAAAACATATAAAAATGACTCAAAATCTGACACATACATTCTTTGATATGGATTCTGAACACTCCCAAAGTGGAAAGTCATGAAACATAACTAGGTGCAAGATATTCAAATGCAAACTATGCCTCCTATCATTGTTTGACACTAGCAAAAATAAAGATTTGAACACTGCTCAAAATAGAACTTCACAAAAATGACTTGGAATGACAACTTATCTTCATGGGATGAGTGGATATGCTAAATTCAAGGTGTTAGAAACATTAAAAACCTCTTAGGCCTCAAAAGGATAGTTGAGTATGCATGCATTAAAAAGCATTAACATGGCTTGATTTTTAGGAAGGTACTCAAAATTAGGGCTTCAATTTTGAGTCCCAACACAAGTGCAGCTCAATCTCAGAATCCATCCATGGTACTATTGATTAATGATATTCATTTGCATTTTTTATATGCTATCCAAAACATAGGAACTTTGGAAATTGATGAATGTTTGAAAGAATTATGTGTGAATGGTGTGTTAAAACTAGAGCATCAACACTTGGAAGCAAAGGGTTTGACTCACATTCCACACATGCGATGAGATTTTCAAATTAAGTGGATAATATTTATTCTTAGCCACATGTATAATAGACAATCATGGTTGGAGTGATCTATTGTGATAACAAAGAAGATGATCCATTAGATTATATGTATTCTAATGTTAGCCAAGGCTAAAATTACTAAAACCCTAAGTCAAGTAGAATTGGAGAATAAAACCCTTGCTGAGTGCGATGGAAAGGGAATGAAAATTAGTTGTGTTATGGATATGGAACTAAAGTTTGGAATACATATCATTGCACATAAGATATACAGCTTGAGTTGTCTAAACAACATGTCCTGTGAAGTGATGGATCTCGCATTCAAAGTGGTTAAGAACAATATGTCATTTGACCTAGCTGAGTTGATGTTGAATTAGTTCAAAAAAAACATGAAGAGCATAAGAGCTTGAAAGAACAACCCTTGTAAGTTTGGTTCACTCTTAACCTGTCTATTTTTCTTTGTGCAAAAGTTTTTCCCATCAAACATTACAGTTGTGTACAGGAAAGATGTACCTATTCTTTACCAAATCACTAAGTATGTAGAAGAAATGGGAGAAAAAATATGTTAGTATCATGGATAACTATTTTGATGCACTTAAGGACAAGATGAACAACATATTCAAAATCCCTAAGAAACTAGTAGAAGACTACAAAGATGATATTTGTTTCATGAATGATTGTGATAAAGTGTATATATAAGCAGTCAGACCAAGAATTGTATGGGTCAAGCCTCTAAGTTATGAGGTTAATATTATGAAACTAAGGACATTATTGAAGCACTATTAAATGAGCCTATTGATCCAAAAGATGCATATTTTGGCACTTATGAGGAAGAAAAAGAAAGAATTGAACTTGAAATAGAACCCCCTCAGGTGGTCAATGAAGGGAAGAAGAGGATTGCAAAATTAAAACAATCTAGCACCACTCTCTTGTTGACACAAGGAAAAAGAGATGATATTGAGGAAGATGAAGAAAAGTCAAAAGAGGATGAGATAGTAAAGAAGAAGGGTATGGTTATTAGAACCAAACCTACCAAACCATCTACTATAGTTCATAGGGATGGCATCAATGAAGAAACAAGGAGGAGATGTAATATTCAAACGACCACCACCCTCAGTCCAAGAAAAGTTGAAGAAAATTGACATTGGAGCTGATATGGAAAATTTCAAATCAATAAGGTATGAGACAAGAACTACAAAGGAGAAAAAGAAAATTGAAGACATGGTTATGTCTAAATTAGGCAAATGGAAATATTCTCTAGACTAGCTTGTACAACACATTCCAAATGATTTGTTGGAGAAAATTAAGCCAAAATAGGAACATGCTATGCAAACTACAAAACACATATATGAGGAGACCCTAAGGCAACTCATGTTGAGCTTGAATGACAAGGAGGTGAAAGAATCTATCAAGCAAAATGAAGAGAAACTTACCTTGAAGTTTAACACTTGCTTGATATTGATAAATGACACTGAACATGTGGTAAGGAATGCCAATAACACATGGAAAAACATTTTCAATCTTCATAAGAAAAGTGATTTTGTGTTTCATGCTAGTGCTAAGGATGATGATGGTGAAGATGATGAGGAAGAAGAAAGAAATAATGATGGAGAAGAAATATATGATGACAATATAGATTATGAGGCTATTAACATAGAGGAGATTGACCTTGAGAAGATTGCACTACTAGTCATAGCCTCACTCCTCATTCTCTGAGCAAAACATTGAAGACATCAATCTCTAAGAAAGCTATTGTAGGATTAGTTGTGTAAAACATTGAAAGTTGAAGCACTCAATCAATAGTTACACCTGTTCAGCTTAGTACTTCACTCATAGAAGTGACAAGTAGTTTATCTACCGAGGAATCAACACTTCCTCCTCCATCCATTTTGGTTACACAAGGTATTTATTCAATAAGTGCAATGTTTACTTTTTATACCAGTCTTATGATTTCTTGAATGTTTCTATTCTAAGAATGAAAATAATAAGTACAAGGATAGTTGAGACCAAGCCTCAACTAAGTACAAAAGTTATGAATAAAGGAAAACATAAGGAAGAAGAAAATGATCTTGATGAGGAGATAGTTATCCTGAATTGGGATATCTCCAATCTTAATCTCAATCAAGTGCACATCATTGGAGAACTTCTTCAGAAGAAAGCTAAGCAATAGAGGCTTAGAGATGAAAGGAATAAAGAATTTCAAGTGCTTGAAGATGCAAAGAATATTCTTGCAGAGGCATTCAACACTAATGTTGACAGTTCTCAACCAATTTTGGCTTAATTAATAGAATTAGTCCATAAATTCAATGATTATTTGAATGGACAAGAGAAATTGTTGCAAAGAGAAGAAAAGAAATTTGAGAATAAGGTATTGGAGCTAATTACAAAAAAGATTTCTACTATTCTAGGATGATTGGAGACCCCTTGCAACAATGAAACTTTCTTATTTGGTAAACTCTATGACATGTCAACTTTCGCTAAGGAAATAAAAGATAAAATTTCAAATATTGATGAAGATCTAAAGGCAAGCACAAAATAGTTGCAACTTGACTTGAGTTATAGCTCTACCTAGACTATACAAAGATTAGATTTCTAATTCATATGTAGGTAGAATTGCTAAGAGAAGAAGTCAGGATAAGAGCTACACTAGTAGACATACAAGGCATGATTCTCTTGAACATGGATGCATTGTAGAAATATATTGCACATGCTAAAACCCTCATCCATGATAATAGATTCTCTATTGTAGACCACATGATAGAACTATTAGTAGAAGTTTAAATTGCATTGCATATAAGCAAGGTGTTGCAAGAAAATTGGAACAAGATAGTGGCACTAATTCTAAAGGTACATTCTTTTTTTTGTCACATTTTGGAAGTATTATATACTATATAGATTACACCTTTGGCATTTATGTCAAAAAGGGGGACAAGATGAGAAGATGTGATGTATAAAGGGGAGAAGATGTGAGAAGATGTAAAGTATACTATGTAATATGTATGGGGGAGCATTATCATATTATATATGTATAGATATTTAGAGAAACATCTCTTACAAATAAATTTTGAAAAATCTCAAAAAAAAAATACTCTACCAAGTTGAAGACATAGATTGTTTTGAATTTTTGAGAATTTAGTTTTGATTGATAAGTGTCTTTGTCACTAATGCTAATGGGGGATATCATTGACATTGTAGTCAAATTTTCTATTAGTAACACACACTTATTTAGACAAATAGTATCTAGCGAGTGTATTGTATAGTTAACAATGTTAACCAAGCATTTCAGGCTTTACCAAGTTCTACAGTTGCTACTAAATTTAAGTAATAGTATTCAGTTTGCAGTGACTAGTTTATAGGAAGCTAGTGATTATCAGTATAAACCAAGCTTCTTAGTGTTTACTAAGTTTCTTAGTGAAAACTAAGTTTTTGAGTGGTTACTGAGTTCACAGTTATAGTGATGTGATTCCAGTGATAACTGAGTCACTTAGTGTCAACCAAGTGAATTAATTTATACTAAGCTCATTAAAATAACATTGACTGAGCTATGTAGTGTGAATTAAGTGATTCATTTTATATGTTGAGTTTCACAGTATTTATCAAGTCACTAGTGCAAACTGAGTTCTAACTAATTGAAAGTGATAAGTACGGACTGAGCTTCTATGTTTACCAAATGCATGATGATGTAGAGCATTGATAGTGGATGTCAAGTATCAGAACCTCACCAACCTAGTCTCCAGAATCCAAGTTCTTGTGGTTGGGTTGACTTTGTGTATTTTGCATAAACTTGTATTGTAGCCAACTCTGTTGATTTATAAATTGGATTGGTATAGATGTAATGTATTGCATCACATCCATACAATTTTTATGACATCAATATAATGCAAAATTGAAGAGAAAAAGTGTGAAGTAAAAGGCTATAACAATATAAGGAGTAGCAAAGATTTATCTATCACAACATGGTGATAATTAAAATTAAAGGAATCCTATTCAACAAATCAAGTTGCAAATTAGAGATCAGCCACTATTTCATTCTAATAGGTCGATCAATTAAATCCTTTCATAAGGTAGCCTTAATAGTCTTTTGTAAATCTCTTTACCAAGTGCATATTTCACTGTATGTTTCTCAATCCTTTCACAAGGTGGAGCTAGTAGTCCTTATTGCTCCTAATAGGGTAGATCATCAGAAGTGATCATTGTAAGCTTTAATGAGCCAACTTTATACTATAGTACTAAAGCTTGTGGGTATTATCCCCACCCCAATTTTACTTTCTATTTGGAAGGTTTCTGGGTCACCATATTGTGTGCCAAAGTGTTGCAAATATTTTAATGTTTTTAGTTTTTCATGCATGCAATTAGATCATAATACACATGAAGGATTAATTGGTGAAATAAGATTAAGTTTATTAGTTATTGATTCACCCCTCTCCTCTTAGTAACTTGGCCTATCATATATATTTCCATCATGGTTTACCTCCTCTTAACACCATTCAACCCTTCCTTGATATTTGGGAAGTTGCATAATCACATTGGGGGTCCACGCTTATTAATTATGTCCATGTAGTTTCTATCCATTCTAGACTTATTCTTTGGCTTGACTTATCCCTTCTTCCTATTGAACCCCAGTCTATGTATTTTGCTAACCTCTTTCTTTCTAAGGAATCTATCTTCTTTTATCAATCTTTTGATCATCTTTTTTGGTGTCCCTCCCTAGATGGTAATTGCTCCAATAAGTTGGGATATGAATTAATTCATAGTAATCAAAATGTTAAAGTTAAACAAATGGCATTTTATTTCTACTAGCATAAGTTTGTTCTTCCTAAGGGAGGATGTTTTTCTTGGCTAGTTTTAAGAAATCATGTTCTTACAAGTGATAGATTGTCTAGACTCAACATTGCTAATGATTTTCTGTGTGTGCTATTTAATCAAGTTCTTCAATTAGTTGACCACATTTTTCTTAATTGTCTATTTGCCCATGATTGTTGGCTCTTTGTCTTGGCAAAGGTTGATTTCTTGATGCCTCTTCCTTCGATTATTTGGGATCTCTTTTAAGATTGGCCTATTCTATATCCCAAATCCATGTTTTTATGTATTTGGATATGCTCACCATATTTGGTTTTATGGGCTATTTGGTGGGAAAGGAATTATTGTTTAGTGTGGAGCCTGATCAGTCCCCAAGTGGGAGATTGTTAGATTGTGGTGACTGATCAGAAAAGTACTGTACATACTTCATAAATAGTGGGGTTTGGGGCATCGCCCCGAAAAAAAAAAAAAATTGGAAGTAGTCGACATGGTAGCCGACATATTATGGCCGACATATGGCCGACATGTTATAACCCTAAAGCGGTTTAATACTTGTATAAAAAAGGGCTTAGGGTTGGGTATTTTTTTATGTGTGGTGATACGAAATTGGTTCTTGCGGCAGTATTGAGCTGTAAGGGATTACGGATTGTAATCAGGTTGTAATCACTGGATTGTAATAAGATCGAACTTGCTGTTTGGTGGACGTAGACCAGGGATTGGGTGAACCACGCTAAATCTTGGTGCCTTGTGTTCATTTCTGTGTGTTCTATTATTTTTTTTATTGATTATATTTGCATGTAGTTTTTTATTTCTGTCTGTGGTTTATCCTAACAGGAATAAATTTATTTTTTGAAACTATCCTTCTTCCCTACACATTGTGGTTAATAAACTTCATTAGTCCATTTCTGAAGTTAGAAATGCTTACACATGTAAATTCATGGGGGAGTGAGGATTTTCGTCTTGGGATAATATTATCTCTAAAAATTTGGTGGGGTTGAAGTTTCCTTCTCTCCCTTCCCCCTCTGCCCTAAGGATGGACTTCAGTGTTAGTTGCCTATTAAATGGTCCCCCCCCCCACCCTTAAGCTAGTTTTATCAAACTTAGTTTTGATGGCTCCTCTAAAGGCAACTTGAGTAAATTTGGGATCATTTCATTCTTCGTGATTATCATGTTACTGTTATTTGTTTTGAAGCCTTCCCTATTTCTCTTAGTAGTAGCAATTTTTTTGAAGCTTTTGTCGTGTTACAAGGTCTTTCTAATGCTAAGAGATAATGTGTTCAACATATCCATGTAGAAGGGGATTCCTTTGTAATTATTAATGCATGCATTCGGAGATCTTCCTTTGCAAGGCATATACACTATGTGTTTGAACAAATATGGTCCCTTCTTGACTCATTTGGTGAGGGTTTTCTAACCCACACACTTTATGACAATAATTATTTAGCAGACTTGTTTGCTAATTATGGGGCGGATGATTGTTGCATTATCTACCCATCCACTAATATGACTCTAGCTTCCCACTCATCGATCTTCCACCTAATTAAATCCAAATCTATTTGAACTTTTTTAATCTTTTGGTTGTTTCATTATTCTACTTTTTAGTCCATCTTATGCCATCTTTGTACTAATTGATGATTCTGAGTTGTTGTCAATCTTTGCTTTGATCTTATCATATCTATACTTCCTTTTTTACACATGTTTGCATTTATTTCTAATGTTTTTTTCATTAGTATGTTGGTGGTTCATCAGTCTAGCTCGTTTCTACATGATTGTATATCAAAATATATTTTTCCTTTGCTTGATTTGTTGTACCTTAAGTAAATTTCCTACAATTATGATTTCAAATGGGATATTATTGCTTCATCCCTCTTATATAGTGTGCTTCTAACAATTCTTCTGGCTTATTCTCCTCTTTTTGTCCTACAACATATTGGACATGGCATTTCATAACTGGTTATAATATTCTCTATGATGTTCTATATTGTTTTGACTAACTTGTAGGATTTTGGTTGGCTCTTCTCCTTGGTTGGTATCGTTGTTTCTATTTGCAGTCTGTTGTGTTCTACTATTATTTACCTAATCTTTCTATTAGTCCTATTTGAATTTACTGGCTATAATTTTCTCGGATGTCTTCATGCAACTTCTAGTTTCTTTCCATGATGATTTTTCTCTATTGATCTATGAATGCCATGGTTTATTGTATCTATGTACTTCTATTGTAATTGGGTTATGGGTGTTCTTAAAAATGTAATGTTTGGGGTTATCTCTACCACTTTTGTATGGCTCACATTATACTATCAGTTTTGATCTCTGCCATTTTGTAAATTGGTTCCTTGGCTTCTCTTTGGCTAGGATTTTTGGGTAGTTTTAGGTTTGAAGCAACAAAACTATATCATTTTTGTAATGGGTTATGAATGGAGTTTTTTTTCCTAGTTCTTTCTCTGTGAGCCCTTTTGAACCAAATAATTATTAATATAAATAAAATATAAAGATTTTCCAAAAAAAAAAATTGTAAAAGTATTATCACAAATAGATTAGTTTGTTGAGTTATTGAAAAACATGTACAAAATTTGAACTTCATTTTGACAAGATTATAATCCCAACTCATAAATCATGCTCACAAAGACATTGCTATATTAAATTTGACTTGTTTGTATGTAGATGAGATTTTTTTTAGAATTATATGTTTTATTATGTGGTAGATTTTTTTATGTTTGAATTTTCTTGTTTGCTTCTTTGCATGTAAGAGAATTAGAATTATATTTTTCATTCCATAATACAATCCATTTTCAATTTTCTTGAAGTGCACACAATAGACCATGTGGATGTATAGCTTTAAGAGTTATACAAGCCTAAAGGAAAATATTCCTTTTTTCTTACAACATTTATTAACACCGCATTTTCTTAAACTTATTGCTCACTATTACTTGGAAGATGTTCCTCTAATGTCCCCTTCAGGATATTGTAAATATATTAGGACTATTCTCATATATATATAGTTAGAAGCTAGAGTTGCCATTGGACCACAAGATCAACTTTTTAATGCCTGATAGAACCACTAGACTTATAGAGCATAGGAGGTAGTTAACCCATGTCATAAATCTGAAGGGGAACATTGGCGGTTAGTCCAAGAATCCCCCCTCAGTATTACCTAAGGATATTCAAACCTATGACAATGCTCTGATACCACTTTTTACAAGCTAGAGTTGTCATTAAACCAAAAGATCAACCTGTTAATGCCTGATACAAACATCAGACTTATAGAGCATAGGAGGTGGTTAAGCCATGTCACAAATCCAAAGGGGAACATTGGAAGTTAGTCCAACAATCCCCCCCCCCAGCATTAATCAAGGATATTTGAATCTATGACCAAGCTCTAATACCACTTGTTACAAGCTAAAGTTGTCATTACACCAAAAGATCAACTTGTTAATGCCTGATACAACCACTAGACTTATAGAGCACAAGACGCAATTATACATAGAAAGATTTTTAGTGATACTATTGATTGCTTTCCTTTAATATGTATGATCCAATCTTAAACATATATTTTATCTTTCCAATATCTTTTTCATCTCCACAATATTTCTCCTTTATATTAGCATAAACCTCTCTTACATCTATCAAATCTCTCTCTCAAAGACTGCAAGATTCTTCTCTACATATTCTTCCTTGAAGAGTTTTGTATAGTCTCTTAGATGTCAGTCTCAAATGATCTTAGATGTCATCTTTATAGTTTTTTCTTTTACTACTATCTTTGGATTATGTCTACATATATTGTTCTCTATTTATTCCCAACAAGTTGTTGATAGAGAGCTTCATTCAATAGATAATTTTTTTAATAAATTCCAATCTTTTGTTATGACCTTATCTATTTTAGTATAGACATTATTTTTACTATATTGCAATGATATTAGATAGTAAGATTTTTGTAAGAACTAAATTCTCTAACATTTGTGACATATGCAAATCAACTATAAAGTGCAGAAATATAAAGTTGAAAAATCAAATGTCAACTTCATAAACATAATTACTTGTTCCAAGTAATATTTAAAGTTGGAAATTACATAAGGACATTTAGTCGAGTTGAAACTAATATCACATATCATCATTACATAAAGACCATAATCTTTCTATACATATGATACTACAAACTCGACCACATGTCAATATCATAAACTAAAAAATGTCATAAAGTCTACACATCAAAAAATTTTCATAAGTATGTTGACCTACATGTCATACATAAAGAATCATGAGTATGTCATATGGTATAAATTGTATGATAACATAAAACATATAAAATGTCATGCCATCAGACCTTTGAGTCCATTTACATGCAGTCTAGTCTCCAAGCCATCATAACGTTGTCCATCTACTATCATGAGATATAAGAGTGGTCCATGGAGTGGTTATCTCCCTAGGGTTCTCCGGTTAAGAAGAACTACACAACCCTGGAAAGAGAAGGCTAGCCACTCGACACAATTGGATCAAAAGGATTTAGTGTGGTCAAGTGCCTAATTCTACTTTACACATATACCTAGTAGAAAACATACACATGAATGTGGAAAAATGGAAAACAAATATTTAACCTTGCATTTCAAACATATGCATAATTCTTTTACCGACCTTGGCCAAGCTTCATAAACCAACATAATGTAAAGGACTAACAGGTAATTTTTTAGGAAAAACAATTCAATTTTCCAAATATAACCTTCCTCTTAAAACCTACATTCAATGCCCATTCCTAAATATACACTTCTTTCAAAAGTATATACAATCAATAATGTAACATTAAAATATAATATTGATTTGTCCAAAAGATAATAAGAATAATTTTAAGAAAGTACAATACATATTTCATATACTTTCAGAAATTATTTTTCTTACTACTCAATATTTACAAATTAAATAAAATTAATTAATATTCTCCAAACAATCAACAATAAAATAATTGAAAAGATATATTTCTTACAAGACATAAATTGCATTGCTTAAATTGGGTGATTTCAGACATAGGCCCCATTCCGTCAATCGATAATCATATGGACCCGGTGCATCACAGTGATGATGAAGAGATCAACTGCTTTGCTAAGGCCTAGACATGGCTCCACATGTCTCAGCCAATCCTGCAATGAGGATGCCAAGTTACTTGAATCATAAATCTTCTTTTTTAAGCTTCCAATCCCTGCTTTATGACGTGGAAGATTTTTTTGCCAGTAAACTTATAATTTCAGCAACCATACCCCTCTTGCTCTCATGGTTTATAATTCAATTTGAAAAGATGGCTTAATGGAAATGAACTATAATGTTTTTTTTTTTAAACTATCAATTTCAATCATAACTTTATATATATATAGAGAGAGAGAGAGCGCTCCTCCTTTTCTTTCATAGTGTTGACCCAAATCATGGAGGACATTTCGATCTATTTTAGAGAAGCTTTTCAAATTTATAAGTCTGCACAAGTGCCATTGTCTTCTTCCTACGTTCAACAGGTGTTGGCAATGTTTTCAAGAAAACCAGATAAACTTAATCAAAGCATTTTCATCAGATGCACAAATATGCAATGTTACAAGAATTTGACTCCATTTTTTAAAAATTTGATAACACCCAGACTCAACTTCCTATTTAAAGTTTTATATAATGCAAAACTTGTATGAAGGAGGGTGATCGGTTTAATAGGTGATACTATCATATTTACCAATCCTAAATAAGTATAATAAATTATATGATAAGAACAATTTTTCTTTTCTTTCACTACACGATTTAAGCTAAAGGGAACTCATTATTTAATAAAAAACAAATTCACTAAACTAAACCTAATTTAAGGCATGAATCCATTAAGTGTAGTAAGCTAAAACATACACCCAAAGGAAAAATTTCATCAGTACAGGAGTTCTTTTAAATTAACACCACAAAATATCATCCAACTGATAACAAAATAGAATTTCTAACAGTTATTCAAAAGAAACGAATGAGGAAGCTGATATGTTTGAATCCGACCCAAAAATTCCCTTCAACTCTGTCTAATCAATCCAATTTTCTGCCTGAGCCATGTTTTTTAACTATGTTGGCTTTCCTCTGGGGTGAAATTTTCTTCCTGATCCCTTTCCTTCCTACCATCAATTTAACTCCTTTCTCCTACAGCTTCCTCCCTTGCCGTATTTTAGAAGAAATTCTCTTCTTTCATGTTTATTCCTCTTCCAATTAAATCCGCTGGAAATTCAAAGTGTTTCCTCCAAGAAAAATGTCTTCCCCTCCAACTCGCTCTCCTCCATTTGAACCATCTCCTTCTCTTAAAAAGACTTTTAGAAATGTCCGTTTTCCCTCCATTTGCCCAAATTTCTATGCCACTAAAAATGTAATTTATTAATTCCTCTCATAGTTCGGTTGGAGAAGTTAAATGATAGACTGCCAAATGTGATTAAACTTTAAATAGGCTAACAATTCATTGCCCACTCTTCCATATTCATAGTTTTCACGTTGAAACATATGTCAAACTAGTATAATAAAATGTTATTAAATGTTTCTATTAAATTCAAGATCAAGTTTTTCAAATTTGAAAACTATTAATTACTAATTCAAACTAACTTTAAAATCACAAGATAATAGATTTAATACAAAATAAAATAACTATGTGTGTGTGTGTGCAACTATACCATAAAAATTTCATACCAACCCTACCAAGAAGCTAAACTCCTCTATCTCAACCACCCTTCTACCTTCAGTACCTACACACTCACAAACTTGCACAAGCCAAAGCATCAGTACTGCCAACATAATGGTAAATAAAATAACATCCTCAATATTATATCTCTTATAAAACTTCAAAATATTATTACATTTAAATAATATGAATTCTAAACATACACAATTCATCGTAAGATATAACATGTAAATACAACCAAAATTTTAACCATCATGTCACAACCTCATAAGATCAAATATATAATGACTGTCATAATGACAATTAAATTAAATTATCTATCTAATAACATCAATAATAAAAATCTAATTAGAGTCTATAAAGTATTCGACTCAAGTCGAGTAATACATAGTCAATCAACACTCATAATTGAACAAGGTCTTCATCATATAAAATAAAGAAAATAAAATCACAAGTTAAATAGTCAGAATGCATATCAAGAAAGAATGTATAAACTACATTTTTAAGTCAAACACATAACGACTTAATGTCTAGCTCACACAAATTGATGCGAAGATATAATTCTCTAGTTGAGGTCAACCAACCTAATTGAGTGAATCAAAAACTATCAACATCAACCTCCATAGTAGGAGTCAGATTGTGACATTTTTAGTCAAACACATGAAATCTCATTTACACTTTGTTGGATGATGATGTTAGAAATAGATAATACTATGAAGAGAGGGGATGAATTAGTATTCTATGAACTTTTTCCACAACAAAATATTGTTAATTACTTTATAACTTGCATATGAAAGTAAACCAACAATGTTGAACAGTAAATATAACCATACATATAGAAAACTCATAACACTATTATTTTTTAACTAGGAAAACCATGCATGGTGGGGATGATACCCACTAGATGATTCACTAAACAATAGAATCTGGTTAAGGATATTGACCCTGTTAGGAGCCTATGAAGTACATATAATGTCTCAAGTCCTTGTTAGAGGACTAGGCCTTGTTAAAAGCCTCAACCCTATTAGGAGTTGCTACACCCCTGTTAGGAGTTGGTAAATCAATTATAGTGTATGGAAGAAGAGGCCACTACCCTAACATGCAATTATAAAATTCAGTTCCTTCATAGAATATATATACATACAATACTTGCTTGCTTCTATAACTTGCGCTTTCTTTGATCTTTACATCATATTTCACATCACATAAGCCTTGAAAATGGTTTTACAATAGTTTTCATGTCACATTTAATCATGCAATTTCCATAGTATCTGCACATCACATTTATTCGCTATGCAACACTTACACACTATTTGTGCAACATAATATCTCTACTTATACCTTGCTCATTCACAAATTACTGCATAGTCAGCTTTCATGTCTTCACACGCTTGACATAATATAAAATAATATCCACATAGTCAGCTTGACATGACTTAGTAATTATTTTGTAATTGAAATAATTGCTAAAGTTGTAGAACACTATTTTTGGCTATGCTATGTTCTGTATTGTTAAATACCATCACAATTAGACTTACTATAACTTGCGCTATACTGATCGTACACACATGTGCACTAGTACATATCATCATGACAATGTTACAAGATTTCCTTAACTACACATTATGCTAATTTTCTATGCATCAACTATACTATTAAGATCTATACATTGTACTCCTGCAAATTGTCTAATACTTAGATAATTTTTTATCTCTGAATACTTAAATAAAATGTTGAGTATATGTTTTCATGAGTGACAACCATCAATACATCTAACTAACTATATTTCTAGCGATCTCCCAATTTGGCATTAATGGCAACATTTGAGAAAATTGGCTAAGTCCCAAAATGATGTCATATAAAAAAAAAGCAAATAAAATAACTACATAAATTTTCTTCGAAACATAACAATTTTATTCATGTTTTGATGGATCATTACATTCCTTATCACTCCTTTACATTGATACATACATACACTCCCCCTTACATATATATTTACATTTATAAAATTTTCTCTACATAATACTCCCCCTTTGACATCAATGGAAAAGATTTTTTTTTTTAAATTGTACCACAAAAACTTCTTGTCTGTTCTTGATCAGTTCGTCATTCTGGATATGCAATCTACAAAATCAATCTTCAGCCTATCAAATTCCTTCTTCCAGTTGTCTTTGTATATATCTAATATATATGTGAGTGCACAAAGTGCATAGAATGCCACTTCAAGTGCACTCAAGTCAGTATAGGTGAGTTTTTCATAGGATGCAATTAGAGAATGCCATATCATTGTACATACTAAAGAATTTATTCAACTTAAAAAAATTGTGATCATTTATAATCTGTATGTTTAGATTCTCTACCTTAGGTTTCCATGCTTTCTTGCTTGTGGCTGTCTTGGCTTCCTACACATATTTCTCAATAGGTTTATCTTGAACATCATCCTCTAAGCTTTTAGAACTACTCGCTTGCATGGTCTTCCTTCTTTTGCCAGACCCACTACTACTCTACTTTACTCTTTTCTTTGCCCAGGGTGCAAGCTCTAGCTTAACCTTCACCAGTCTTCTTGACTTCCTTTGCTCACTAGGTTCTTCCACCTCTAACTGCCTCATTGATTGCTCATAGCTTGCTCTTAAAAGTCACACTTGTGCAACTACTGCATATGGTGTAATGGGAGCTTGTGCACATGGTTGTGGCACTGTTACACCTTTTGAAGGTCCTACCACTATAATAGGCATCGCTACCAACACTTTTGTCAACCCACTGGCCTTCATCTCCAATGCAATTCCCTCTATCTCATTGAATTCTTGTCTAGTCATGCTAGATTCCTTGAGTATGGAATCTATCTCCTTCTCTACTTTCTTTTTGCTCTCCTTTTTGTGGAGCTCAAACATTACAATTCTTGACCTTTCATCATATGTCCCCCATGTAGGACATTTTATATCCTGCTCAGAATTGAGTATGATATGTGCATACCCTTCAATAAGTTATGCACTCATCTCATAGCCCATGGGCTCATTAAACTTCATTCTAGGTATCACTGCTTCCATGCATGTATTATCAATTTCCACCATGAAGCACAAATCATCCTTATACTTCTCTATCATAGAGGGAGGTATCCTATACCTCAATTTCATCTTAGACTAAAAATGATTCATCATTCCATTAAATCGCTCTTCAATTTTCTTAAGACACATCATATGAACAAATGGTACTTCAAATCTTGTTTGCATTCCTTAAATCATTTCAAATCACACAACACAATAAGTGTGTATCCACCACAAACTCATAATACTGTCTTTGTTTATTAGTGACCTTGATCTTACAATTCCCTCTTACTATGATCACATCAGGACTTGCACACTAAAACATAACTTTCTCTCTATCTCTTCTACCTTCCATTAACTGCACAATTTCTAACTCACTCTCAAACATTAAATTTGACAACTAATGTTCTATTGCTTATTGCAATAGCTTAATTTAGGTAGGTCAAGTCACAAACAATACTTCAACTTTCGATCAGGTGCATCAAATAATTTCTCATCCAATTTTGTATGTGAACTTTGTAGATTACAAGCCTTCACAAATGCTTCATTGAATCCCTCAACATGTTCCTTGATTGCTTCTTTCTAATTATTGTTGCCTCCATTCTCATTCCTTCTATTATTCCTATTGTTCCTTCTATGATTAGGGTTCCTCTTAAAGTTCCCTCTATCCATTCTATAGAATCTCACTATGTGTCCAAAGTTACTGCATAATTGACATACATGCCCATTTCTCCTCTGATTATTTCAATTCTAACTCTTAGGTGCTCTGCAATTTCTTGTAATATGTCCAGGATTGTTAAATTTGTAACAAACAAATTGCTTCCTTTCATAATTTCTTACATTACCTACAGGGTCAATATTCCTAAACATTCTACTATTCTTATTATCATCAACACCCTTAGGTTTTCTTACATTCTACTTCCTTATGTCTATAACCATGAAAAGTATAACCATAGAAATTAGTAATAGGTTTAAAAGACTTACTTCTGCAATCTCTCTTCATATGTTCAACTTCATTACATGTGAAACTTCTACCTTTGAATTCATGTCTTACCTCTTTGGACAAATCATTTTTCTTAGGTTCTTCAACTTGCTCTGTTGTTCTAAGTTCATCAAATTTCTTTGTCAATTCAATTTTCTCAACTTCATTAGACCACTTGAACTTTTCTTTAGGGATTTTTTCTATAGAACCTAGTTCTATCCTAATCTCATCTTTCTTTGTTGACTTCTCTCCAAGGAGATATCCAAGGACTTTCTTGTCATAAGAAGGTCTTTAATGAAATATATGTTCATCAATTTTCTCAGAACTTGGGTAAAATTTCTCTAATTGTTGTTTTGCTTGTGTCAATTCTCCTTTCATGATGATGTTGTATATTTCCAACCCTGCATGTGCTATATGTTGATAGAATCTAATTCAGTTGTCACTTGACTTAACTAGGATCTAAGGTCTCTATTCTAAGATTTTAGATTAGGTTCACTCTTATTGCCACCAGTCTTAAGACTCAAATTATATTCAACAATTTTCAGCTCATGTCTCAAGATCTAATTCTCTTTTTTGAGATTTTTTGTATCATTATTAACACTAGTCTTTACAAATGATTCCTTGCTAGATTTTAGATCATCAATATCATCCTCCAATTTGTCAATGTAAACTTTTGCATCTTTGTATCTGTCTTTCAAATTGTCTCTCTCTTGAGTAAGAAGGTCAATCTGTTCAAGAGCTACTTCAAGATTCTTCTTCAACTATTCCATATTCATTGGGATCTTACTTAAGTTCTTAAGCCTCTTCAAAGTTACCTAGCTCTAATACCAATTGCTAGAAATATCTAATACTCAGAGGGGGGTTGAATCAATATTCTACAAACTTTTGCCTACAATTGAATATTGTTAACTAATTTATAACTTGCATATGCAAGTAAACCAACAATGTTGAATAGTAAATATAACCATACACATAGAGAACTTAGAACACCATTATTTGTTAACTCAATGAACCCTGGTGGGGATGATACCCACTAGATGATTCACTAAACAATAGGATCTAGTTAAGGATATTGACCCTATTAGGATTCTATGAAGTACATATAGTGTCTCGAGTACTTGTTAGAGGACTAGGCTTTGTTAGAAGCCTCAACCATGTTAGGAATTTTTACAACCCTATTAGGAGTTGGTAGATCAATTACAATGTATGCAAGAAGATCCCATTGCCCTAACATGCAATTATACAATTCAATTCCTTCATAGAGTAGATATACATCGAATACTTGCTTGTTGTTGTACCTTGCACTTGCTCTAATATTTACATTATATTTCACATCACATAAGCCTTACAAATGGTTTTCACAATAGTTTGCATGTCACATCTAATCATGCAACTTCCCTACTATTTGTGCATCACATCTATTTGTTGCACAATACTTAAACACTATTTGTGTGACATAAGATCTCTACTTATGCCTTATGCGTTCACACACTTGACATAATATAAAATAATATCCACATAGTTTTCTTAACATGACTTAGGAATTATTTTGAAAATAAAATAATTCCTAAAGTCATACAACACTATTTTTTACTATGCTCTGTTCTGCACTATTAAATACCAACACAGTTAAACTTATTATAACTTGCACTATACTGACCATACACACACATGCACACTGGTAAACATCATCATGACAATATTATGACCTTTCTTTAAATGTACATTCCACTAATATTCTGCATATCAATTGTAATGATAAGATCTACACACTATACTCTTGCAAATTGTCTAATACTTAGACAATTTTTTGTCTCTGAATACATAAATGAAATGCTGAGTATATGTTTTCATAAATGAAAACCATCAATACATCTAACTAACTATATTTCCAACATATGAACTTATGTGATTATCCATTAAAACACTGAACATAAAACACAAAGCAATTGAGGATGTGTAATACATATCGATGTTTTTGGTATTTAGTAATCTTCTAATCCTTTGACTAAGTGGGTTTGATATATATGTTGGTTATACTATCATTACTTGTTCTTGAAAATGCTTTTCCACTATTTTGGACAAGTATCCTACTCCTATAAATCACTAATCCATCATAGATAATCTTTATGTAGACCCCTAGGGAATTCGCCAACAATTAATTTTGGCTTCCAATCATTGAGACTTGGTGAGTAACCAAGTACAAAAATCATCTCAATGTGATGATCCAACGTATCATATGTGACACTTTCTTTTTTTTAATTTGACTTGTCATGTATAGAAAATGAAAGGAGATTCTATTGGTCTTTGATACATGTTTTCGAGACTTGGATATTTTGTGAATCTCCTTTGTTGTTGAGTGGAAACTGAAATTTAAATTTTGATGTTATGCGGCCTGTGCATATGAAGGTTATTTTCCATACTTGTATCTTCTTTGTATTTGATTGCATAGGCATTTTCCTATGTTCCTCTTACTCTTCTAATCATTCTTGCTAGGTATCCATGTTTGATTCCTTATGGAAGGTCTTTATTATTCGTCTCTATGTAGGATCACTAACTATGCATGCATATGGACTATTACCTTCTCTATAATTGTTACCGATATATATATATATATATAACATCTTTCAATTGTTCATACTATCAATGATTCCTAGAAATGTTCAAACGGGTCAACTTGAGACTATCTTACATTCTCTTCATGGTTCTTCATAGCTTATCCTCCTTTATCCTTTTGCTGGACGAAAGAGGTGCAACCTTTCAAAGGTTTTTATCCATTAAATTGTATTTTAACTATATGATTACTTATATTTTGATATTAATTATCTATAGATTTTATAATATATTTATATTGTACATTTTCAAATTAGTGATATATATTATAATAATGATGGTATTTGAAATATTATGTAATTTATTTTATATTCTTTATTATTGATTTTTTTATAGTTATACATTCTTTAATTATTTTCAATTATATAATCTTATGTTTAATTCTTATTATTATTAAATTTAGTCTTGAAAATGAGGACATTACAATTTTGTTGGTTGTCAAATTTTGTGGATTTAGTTACAATCAAACTCAAATTCATTTTCTTGTTTGCAAATTTAGTTTGCATGTTAACAAATGTCCAATCATAAGCTTTCATTGTTTACCCATGATTAGTATCTCTCTTTAGCTTTATATAAAGTAGCCCTCAAGAATAAATGTCATTATGAGCTCAAAATTGAAGAAAAAAATGTCCTTGTGAATAATTTATCTTATGTTTGTTGTTATAATTGAGTTTGGCTTAAGAAGTAAATGCTTAGAAACAAGGGATTTGATAAATAAATCAGCTAATTCAGACATATATTTGAAGGTGGTGGTCACTAGAGAATTGGGTGTCAATGGTGAAGGAATTAAGGATGCTACTAAGGTTATTTTGGTATCTATTGTTGTATTCATGGTATGTAATCTTGTTCTTGTTAATTAACCAGGTAATGTGGATGAATCAGGCATTTCAGGCAGCATGACGAGTAGTGTGTTAGGACTCGGCTACACTATGTATTCCAACTAGTTACAAGTTTCTAGTTAGCCCTCTAACCTTCTTAGTGTTAAGAATATAATCTAGATAAACCTATAGGTCTGATGGTACAGACCATACCTACTCTTCTATACATATATCCCTAATGATTAGCATTCAATTTAAATATATATTGTTCCTAAAGGTGCCACCAATTTCTAGACAATACCTTATTTGGTTCTTGGTTAATTTAGTTAGTCATAACTAAACAGTTTGCTAAAGATCCTTGGCTTAGGAATAACAGTTAGTTTTTTAGTACAAAGAGTTATGTCCCTTGAGGGACATAGCCTCTAGAAATGGTATATATCTAGGTTGTGAATGAAATTTAGAAGACACAAAAACACAGTAGTTTGCTCTTCTAAGTATTCTACTTTTTATGAAATATAAATTCAGAGGTATTGTTGTTCATTCAATATCGAGTATAGAGGTTTGGACCTGCATTAACATAAGTGATAACTTATTCAAATAGTCTAAATATTCATCTTATCTAGAAGACCATTCTTGACCAGTCAACTAAACTACAAGGCTGATTCAAAGCACAAAGAATTTGTAGAACTTTATATGGTATCAGAGCTAAGTTATTTGATCTAGGGCTCTACAAAATTTAGTTATCACAACTCATATAAATTAATTAATTTTTTTTTTCCTATCTTCAATGGCATACACAATCAAACCCAAGGATAGGTTTGATGGGAAAGAACACTTTGAAGCCTAGAAATTTAGAATCTTGATGATTCTTGAAGAGAACAATGTTAAACAATCTGTTGATGGAGCATCTAAACAACCCCTTGTTGAACCTCATAAATCCATATGGACCAATGAAAATAGAAAAGCTATTCAAATCATCTTGGATGGAATTAAAAATGATATCATACCTATGCTTACGAAACATCAAACTTTTTAAGATATGATGAATGCATTACATAATGCATATGAAGTAAACAATGCAACTAGGGTTCCTACACTAAAAAGGCAACTAAATCACATCGAGATAAAGAAAGGAGAATCAATAATCTCTTATTTCCTAAGAGTTCTAGCATTAGAGATGACTTATCAAGCATAGGAACCATCATTAATGACACCGAACTAATGCTCATGGCTATAGATGGATTGCCAAATTCATGGGAAACATTCACACAAGGAATAAGTGCTAGAGATCAGCTTCCAGACTTCCATAGACTCGAGAATGATTGTCTTCAAGAAGAATCTAGAAAACTAAAGAAAGGAGGGAAACAAAACGTAGAAGATGAAGAACTTCACGTTGTTAATGCAAACTGCTATAAGGACAAGGAGAAGCATTTCAAGAAGAAAAGGGGAAATCAAAAGAATGGAAAGCCCAAGAAAGGTCTATCTAAATGAAGTGTTTCAAATGTGAAAAATTTGGACACAATAGATTTAATTGTCCTGAAAATTCCAAATGACAGGAAAATTTACAAATGTCATTAGAGAAGAAGATACTTATGATCCTAAGAACTGTGTTTTTTATTCATCTCTATCAAATGAAATCTCAAATAAGGCATGGGTAATTGATAGTGGATCTTCTAGACATATAACAGGATACAAAGAAACTCTAGATTCTTTATCAGAGAAAGTTAACAGTGAAGTTACCATTGGTGATAACTCTGCACACTCAGTTGAAGGAATTGGAAGTTGCACTTTGAAACTAAAATCAGGAAATACTCTTCTTCTTAAAGGTGTACTCTATGTACCAAGGATTAAAAGAAACTTAATCTCAATGATAGCACTTAAAGATGATGGACACAATGTTGCATTCATGGATAACAAAGTATTAACTTGGGCCAAGAACTCTTCCATCAAGAAAGAAAAGTTAATAAGTCAAAGAAAGGGATATTTGTATGAATTGAATATAGAATCTAGTCGATCCATTCAAGCCCTAGTTCATGAAGCTGAATATTCAAATGAAATATGGCACAAAATATTAGGGCATCTAAATTTTAAAATTGTATCGACTATGGAAAAGATGGCTACTGGATTACCCAAATTAAATTAAGATCACCCTAGTATTTGCAAGGGGTGTGCTCTAGGTAAAAGCACTAAAAGTCCCTTTATTGATCGTACAAGGAAAACAAATATTCTACTAGGATTAATTCATTCAGATTTATGTGGACCTATGTCCACTTCTTCTCTTCGATGATTCTAGTATTATATCTTCTTCATAGATGACTTCTCTAGGAAAACATGGATTTATTTCTTAAAATGCAAGGAATTAGAAGAAATCCTACAAAGCTTCAAAGATTTCAAAGCATTAGTAGAAAATATTTTAAGACATAAAATTAAAACCCTTAGAACAGATAATAGAGGAAAATATACCCCAAACTTGTTTAAGAGGTTTTGTAAAGAATCAGGGATCAAGAGGGAGTACATTGTTCCTTATAACCTAGAACAAAATGGGGTAGCTAAAAGAAAGAATAGGACAATTATAGATGCTGCTAGGGCTATGATTTTTGACCAAAATCTAGAATACTATCTTTGGGTAGAAGCCTCTTGTACTACTATACATATATTCAAAATAGAAGCCCTCACTCCTATCTTAAAGATAAAACCCTTGAAGAAGCATTTACTAAAGTAAAACCCAATATAAGCCATCTCAAAATTTTGGATGTCCTATATATATTCATGTTCCAAAAGACAAGAGAACCAAGTTAGAACCTTCAAGGAGGAAGGTATCTTTGTAGGGTATAGTAAAACTTCTAAAGCATATAAAATTTTCACACCTGGATAGAAAACTATTGAACTTAGCAGAGATGTAATCTTTGAGGAAGATCTTCCATTCAAAAGAGCCATAAGTTCTAATGAACCTTCTCCTTTATCGAGTTCTGAAAGAAATAGTGAATCTAGATCCTAGAGGGAGAGCTTATAAGAGATCGAAGATGAAATTCAAAACATGAAACTTGAAGAAAATTCAAAGAAAAGACCACTTTGTGCCATAAAAATAGTTGAAGTAGCTAAAATCTTTGTTGCACCTTCAAGAACACTCAAAGAAAGTAAATGACCTAAGAGATTCTCTGGTCATATAGCAAATGTGATTGATTTATCCAAAACAGAGCCAACCAATCCCTCTAATGCTACTAAACATTCAGTCTAGAAAGAAGCTATGATAGAAGAATACCAATGAATTATGAAAAATGATGTTTGGGAAATTGTTCCAAGACCTAATAGAAAATCTGTTCCTTCTTCCAAGTGGATATTTAAAATAAAGCATGCTGCTAACAGTAGTATTGAGAAATATAAAGCCATATTTACAGCTAGAGGATTTTCTTAGAAAGAAGGGATTGATTATGAAAAAACCTTTGCTCATGTTGCCAGATATACTTTTGTACGAGCGGTCTTAGCAATTTCCACATCAAAGAGATGGAAGGTACATCAGATGAATGTAAAAACAACATTTCTAAATGGAAATATTTTAGAATTCTATCTGGAGCAACTAGAAGGATATGAGACCCATGATCCTAATGCATTTGTTTGCAAGCTTAAGAAATCTCTCTATGGGCTTAAATAGGCTCCTAGGGCTTGGTATGAAAGGATTAATAAATATCTCATTGGCTTAGGATTCTCCAATAATGAAGCTAATCCAAACTTATATTATAAAAGAGATAAAAATGATATGGTAATTCTGATATTGTATGTTGATGATTTATTAATCACAGGTGATGATCATCTTATAGATCAGTGCAAGAAAGATATAACTAGAGAATTCGAGATGAAGGACTTGGGGCTTCTTCATTACTTCCTAGGATTGGAAGTAAAATAGAATTATGGTACAATCATACTCAATCAAGGAAAGTACACACTAGATATCTTGAAGAGATTTAGAATGCGGAATTGCAAGTCTATGTCTTCTCTAGTGGAGACCAATTTACATAAACTTAAAGAAGCAACTGCAAAATCACCTCCAATAGATTCTACTCTCTACAAATAGATGATTGGGTCCCTTGTGTACTTAGTAAATACAAGACCTGATATTTGCTGTGTTGTTCATGCCTTAAGTCAATTTATGTGTGAATCAAAGAAGATTCACCTAGTTGCTATTAAACAAATTATGAAATACTTACAAAACACTCTTAATTATGGACTCAAATATGAGAAAGTTTCTTTAGATTTGCATGGATTCACCAATTCAGATTGGGGTGGAAGTGTTAAACGTAGGAAAAGCAATTCAGGATGTTGTTTCAATTTAGGATAAACTATGATTTCATGGATATGTAGAAAGTAGTCTTTAGTAGCTCAGAGCTCCACAGAAGCCGAATACATTGCTATAGCGATGGTCTCCGGAGAAGCATTATGGCTGAGGAAGTTACTTGTGGGATTATTTGGGGAAGCCATGAATCCTATGGTTATTCATTGTGATAATCAGAGTTCCATCAAGCTCTCAGTGAATCCTATTTTCCATGATAGGTCCAAGCATATTGAAATTCCTTACTATTATGTAAGAGATATGGTAGATAATAATTTTGTAAAATTTGAATACATTAGCATTGCAGATCGGATAGCAGACATACTCACCAAACCTCTATCTAGAGTAAAGATAGAACATTTTAGGAGGAGACTTGGTATGGTTGAGTTGTAACCCAATTGTAGTCTTTGGATTATTATTAAAATAATTTTATTTTTTGTCAAGCTATTGACTATTATGGGCTCCACCATGTGTAATCATTATTTAAAGAGGTAATGATCTCTGAAACAAGGAATACTTGTGTAAAAGGCATTATGAGAGATGGTGATCTCTTAGATAATGTACTAAATAGTTGATTTTATTGTAAGATCCAGATGAGTTTTAGATCATAGTGTGATGTTGACATTGCTATGTTCATTGGTTACAAATTGGATAAATGAAGAATCTTACGGTTCTCTAGGTTTATCCTATATTATGGTAGATCTTAAACTCAAGATCTTGTTGTGATATAGAAATACCAGTTTTTATGAGTCACAACATGTGTCTTATCACTAGTAACAGTGATTTGTCATATCACAAGTTTAGTAAAATGACTTTGTATCATGTGTTCTATGATACCACATACTAAGAAGAGAGACAAATATAGAGTATAAATTCTTGCTTAAACATTTGTATTGGCATTGCTAGATATGATATCTCTCTGTAGGATTATTAGGTTAAGAGGGAGTGTTAAGAATATAACCTAGATAAACCTACAAGTCTGATGGTACAAAACATATTTTCTCTTTTATACATATATTCCTAATGATTGGCATTCAATTTAAATAAATATTGTTCCTAGAGGTGTCAGCGATTTCTAGACAATACTTTATTTGGTTCTTGGTTAATTTAGTTAGTCATAACTAAACTATTTGCTAAAGATCGCTGGCTTAGGAATAACAGTTAGTTTGTTAATGCCAAGGGTTATGTCCCTTGAGGGACATAGCCTCTAGAAAGGGTATATATCTGGGTTGTGAATGCAGTTTAGAAGACACACAAAAACACAACAGTCTGATCTTCTAAGTATTCTACTTCCTGTGAAATATAAATTAAGAGATATTGTTATTTATTTAATATGGAGTATAGAGGTTTGGACCTGCATTAACATAAGTGATAACTTATTCAAACACTCTGAATATTCATCTTATCTAGAAGATCATTCTCAACCAGGCAACTGAACTACAAGTTTTATTCAAAGCATAAAGAATTTGTAGAACTTTACACTTAGGACCTTCCAAATCAAATATCCTCTTTAAGGTAATATAATCTTTTAATTTCAATCAAGTTTTAGAATTAGGAAGAAATAAAATTGTATATTAATTTCTTAAATATATCAAGGTGGATAGAAATGTTATTGCTCTAGTTTATCCAAAGGAATGGGCCTCTAGACCATTGAATTGGATAAAATTTTCAAAGCTCATTGGAGTTGCTATTGCTAGTCATGTGGCACTTTTGATGACCAAGGAGCAGCTTGGTGGAAGATTTCAGAACAAGAAGATACGGCAAATTTTAATTAATATCTCTAATGCCGTGTGAGATACCGATGATATTTACACAAAGTTCTAGCAAAGATTTTGGATAAAGAGAAATATCATCCAATCAAAATAAATAAAATTGGTGATTATGTGTAAATTGTTATTGCAGCAAAAGTGGAAGAAAATTACCAAGCATCAGACCCACAGTGAGTTGTTAGAGAGAAGTATTCTATAACAAGAACATCTATTTTCCGTACTAGATGAAAGGATTTTAAAGAGAAAGAAAAATAGAAGACGCATGTGGAAGATGTTCCATTGGATGTCAAATTTGTGGATTTAGTCACAGTAAAATTCAAATTCATTCGCCCATTTGCAAATTTAGTGTCCTTGATAAACAAATGTCCAACCATCAACTTTCACTATTTACTCGGTCATTGAGCCAGTGAAACATACAAATAATATAGGGTAGGCCTATTATTGAGCAAACATTTTATTGAAAACAATGAAAAGTCACGTGTTCATTTTTTATGCATGCAATGTCATCTTTTGTTAAATCTTATAAAATGGGGACAATTAACTTTAAAAAATAAATTTCTTATGAGTTCTATTGTGTAAGTTTTTTTGGCATCAAATTTTCAGATCAAGAAAGTTAAGAATAACAAAAATGATGATAGATCATGTAGTAAGGTTGATGTGAAAAAAAGACTTAAACAATTAAACCTAAATATTGTGAATGTTTTATATTTAATAAGTATGCAACTTCTTGTCATTTGTTTAGGAGCTATGAATACAATAGTTTTAAAGCAAATTAGATTCCATTTGAATTCTGGTGACTACAGAAGTCATAGAGACAGGCGTACGACAGGCATGGTTTATGACCGATGGCACCTGTGACGGCTTGTCATCGACCATATATCATGCTAGTCAATAGAGCTATTGGACATTTGCAATAGCTCAAAATTAGACATTTGTGGTGGTATTCTGTCTAACATCTGCTCATGCAGGGTTCCCCATTTACGACAGTTAGCCATCGACACTTTTATCGGTTGCGACAGACTGCCATAAAAAATTCGATAGCTTCCACAACCTCATTGACACTTAACATCGTAGGAGTCATCATAAACTATTTGACCAAGGTCATTTGAGATGGAAACATGACGACCCTTTGTGACGCCTAACCATTGGCCATATAGTCTTCCTTTATGACAGGCTTGCGTTGGCAATATTATCTTGGTACGCATTTAGCTTGCGATGACCTGCCATCAATAAACTTTTTTTGGTATGCTTATATTTGGCGAAAAGTCTCCAGTTGCATCCATCACAAATTGTAATGCCAAAACTTTGACCTCTGGTTGTCCAAATTTAGACAGTTGGCCATCACAAAATGGGTCAAAATGTACTAGTGTTCGATTATAACAGAGAGGAAGAGATTGATTTGGTTGATCATATTGGGCATCAAAGGAACTACTTTCATAACTTTCAGATCACTGAATTCTTCTATTTTGGATACCTTATCTTGAAGTATTGATCTTCACAATTGCTGGAAAAATTTAGATAGTGGGTATAGTTATTTTCCTAAGAAACTTCAACAAGGTTAGAAGGAGTGTTACAGAGGGGTAGGGTTGTTGTGCAGGAGAAAAAGGAACTTAATTTGGGAATGACGAGGGCACAACGGGAGTTGTGGCCGGGGGTAGGGGATTTGCATTATATATATATATGAATAAAAATATTAATTATGAAATGATAAACATACTCAATATAGTTGAATATAGAAAATTGAAATGCGATTCATCAACCATAATTTCAAACTTGAAACTTGAAACTTCATAACCATTACCAATGACCATTGCACTTAGTAAAATGCTAGAAATTCTAAACATAATGATAATAATAATAATGATAAGTGAAAAATATAAACCACACATAGAAGCATGTAAGTCAACCATTGACTATCAATTGATCAAATCACAAAGATGAAAGATTCAAAATTCATTGTTCAAATATGAATATCAAAAATGAAATATACCTCATGGGATGCACACCAAATTAGAGTTCCCTTGCTAAAATAAACAATAAAAAACAATTGCAACAAATTTTTATATTTTTTGACTTTTAAACCAATATGTCATGTGAACCACAAGTGCACCCTAGCCACAGCTCGAGCACACTCCAACATGCAATCCCGCACCCTGAATGCACCCCTGTCCCTGCGTCTCACCCGAGTGCTCCAACCAGTGCATTCGCTATGCAGTTGCACTTTTTTTGTGGTGGGGATATTCGAGTGTGCAACATACCTACACTAGGGGTGTCTACACACCTGGTGCACTAAGTTTTTTTACCTAGGAACATGCACTTAGTTAACACCGGTCACAAGGTCACTTCCTTTTTTAAAAAAAACTTATATATTAGTATACAATATTGTGGGTGTCATCTCCACTAGGGTTTTTCTAGTCAAGAAATAATTGTTTTATAGTGTATGGTTTATCTCTTGAATGAGCATGTGGATCCCAAGGAAACATACTTTGGAACATATGATGAGGATAATGCCAGGATTGAAATTGAAATCAAGTTACCTCAGGCAATAAATAGAGGACAAAAAGAAGAGAGAAAATGATGAAGAATTTCAAGTCATAAAATTCCCCTCTAATTCTTACAAAAGGTAAACGAGATGACATAGAAGAAGATGAAGGAGAAGGAGAGAAAGAAGAGGAAGAATAACCTAAAAAGGTTGAGCCTCCAAAGAAGAAAGGAAAAGTGATAATCACTAAACTTGAAAGTTTTTCCCATAGTGTATTTACAAGAAGAGCAACCAAGTCAAAGAAGAAACTTAAGTTGGGTGATGATGAATAAGATGATCAAATAATATTTCTAAAGACTACCCCTACCTTTGAGTAGAAATTGTAAGGATTGGCAGAAGGAGTAGGCATGTCAGCTTTCAAATCACTCAAATATGACACTAGGAGTGAAGAAGAGAAGAAACAAATAGAAGATTCCCTAGTGGCAAAGATGGAAAAATGGAAGTACTCCCTAGATGAACTAGCCAAACAAGTTCCTAACAGTATTCTGAAGACAATTTTACTATAGTGGGAGAATTCTTTAAATTTGGAAAAAGACATTGGAGAATAGAATTTGAGGCAACTCATGCCTAATCTATTAGAAAATGAAGTGAATTAGTCATTGAAAAAGAATGAGAAAAAATTGACTCCAAGATTCAATATATTCTTGATCCTAGCAAATGACATTGAGTTAGTTGTGCAGTCCAATACTATTTCATTCAAAAAACATCTATGGGTTGCAGAATCCTAGTGACAATGTTGTGTAAATTGATGATAAATATGAGGAGGAAGAATATGTGCAAAAGGAAAATGAAGACATTAATGATGATGAAGTTGATAAGATGGAAGCAGATGATGTTGATGGGGAAGGAGGACAGGAAGCCACTTGAGGAAGTCTTCCAAAAATACAAAGTATTAAAGAATCTAATCCAAAAAAGATTGCAACAGAAGTTATGACTTCCTTTCCTCACTCTTGGAGCAAAGCCTTAGTACAATATGGCTTAGAGAAGGTTTCTGCCAAGCTAGATGTGGTTACAGCTGGATAACCTAGCACCCAACCAATATCTAGAGTTACTCTACCAAGTGTTTCAATGACTGAAGTGTCTAACAATTCATCTACTGAGGAATAGGCTCAGATCATCCCAGTATCAAGCTTAACCGAGCAACATCAAAGTATTCCTGTTGTCAGTTTTATTTCTTTTGTACCTACATTTGTTTTTGTTTCTATTATTTCTACAATTGTTTCTATACCAAGTATATTCAAATCTAGTGCAATGACAGTTGAGACTTAGTCTCAACCAAGCACTAAAGCTCTAAATAAAGGAAAATAAATTGTTCATTTTTCTATTTCATTAGAAAAGGGTAAAGAAGAGGAAATTGATTTAAATGAGGACATTGTTATTCCAAATTGGGATACCTCTAACCTCACTTCTGATCAAATGGATACCTTACATGAACTTTGGAAGAAGATAACTAAGCGACAGAAGCTTAGAGTAGAAAGGAACAAGAGAAATTAGGTACTTGAGGATATAACGAGCATATTTGTTGATGCTCTGAGTATTGAGGTTGATGAAAAAACCTATTTTGGATGAGTTAGTTTAAATTTTCCACAAATATAATGTAGTACTAAATGGACAAAAAAAGCTAACGTACAAAGCTGAGAGAAAATTTGAAAATAAAGTTATGGAGCAAGTAGCACAGAAGATTGCAATTGACCAAGTAGATTTATCTACTATTTTTGCTACACTAGAATCATCTGTCACTAATGTTGTTTCATTATTTATCAAATTGAGTGACACATATATCTTTACAAAGGAAGTCAAGGATAAATTATCTAAGATAGATGAGGATTTAAAGGAAAGTGCACATCAACTATTACTTGATCCAAGTTATAGTTTTGTACACTTTACAAAAATCAGATATATGACAAACCTTCACATAGAACTACTAAGGGAAGAAGCCAAAATTAGGGCCACACTTTTAGAATTTCAGGGCATGATTCTTCGAAATATGGATGCACTGTAGAAGCACATTGAGCAAAGACATTCATCTAGGATAATAACTTCTCCATAGTTGACCACATGATGAAATTTTTAGCAAAGGTACATATAGCCTTGAATGCAAGTAAGGTACAATAAGAGAATAGAGACAAGACTATGGTAATAATTTTGAAGGTACATTATGATTTTTTGTCACATTTTGGTATTAACTTGTAAATATTTTACACCTTTTTCATTTATGTCAAAAAGGGGGAGAAGATATTGTTATTAAGGAGAAGAATATTAGACTCTAGATATATGTATAGGAGAGATATATGTATGGGGGAGTAGTAATATGTACAGATAAGCAGCAAATGTGATAACAAAATAAATTTTGAAAAAAAAGAGAGACCAATTTACTAAGCTATATCAACAATCAGTCAAAAATTGTGTTGAAGACATAGAATATTGATAAAGGAATTTTTTGACTTCTAATTTTGAGAATTCAGATTTCTAGTTTAATAACTATTTTTGTCACTAATGCCAAATGGGAAGATTGTTGGCATTAAGGTCAACTGGTCTATTAGTGACATAATACATAGTCAGTTGGTTACATTGTTACCAAGTTCTACAATTGCTACCAATCTTATCATTCATTTAGTTGTGTTAACCAAGTGTTTTAGTTGCTCTTGCACTAAACAATCAGAGTACAGTTCATGTCATGCTTCATAGTGTTTACCAAGTAGTTGAGACAGTTTATTGTATAGCCCAAGCATATCATAGTCTATCGAGTTATCTAGTAGAAGTGATGAAGATATTAGTTTTAATTGAGCTTGTACTATTAACCAAGTTCTACTGTATCTATCAATCTCACATTACTAATGATGTGAATCTAGTGTTGACTGAGTCATGCAATGTCAACCAAGTGATTTTGTATCTACTAAGTTTCACATTGTTGACTGAGTCACATAGTGCTAACCAAGTTTGTGCCACTCAAAGTGATCAGTATGGAAAAAGCTTCTAAGGTTAATCGAATGCTAGAGTTTTCTAATTGTTGACAGTGTTTTTCGAGTGTCAAAACATTGCTGAGTTGACTTTAGAACTTGAGTTACAACAATTGGGCTAACTTTATGAATTATGATTAATTGAGTATTGTAGCCAAGTCCAGTAAGTAGTCAATTGAATTGATATATATGCAATGTATTGTATCATATCCAAAAAAAGTATTAGAAGAGTATATCAAGAAGTATAAACAAGAACATGTGAGTTGAAGGCTACAAGAAGTATATGGTACAACAAAGACTTGGCTATCACAATAAAGTGATCATTGGAATTTGAGGAATTTCAACCAAAAAATCAAAGTTGCAAATCAAATATCAACCACTAATTCATCCTAAATGGTGCATCAGTCAAATCCTTTAACATGGTGGACTTAATAATCTTTTGATAAATCTCCTAACAGAGTGCATACTTCATTGTATGTTCATAAAATCGTTTCATAAGGTGCACTAATAGTTCTTATGTCTCCTAATAGGGAAGATCACTAGGAGTGATCAATTGTAAGCCTTAGCAGGCCAACTTTATACTGTAGTAGTAAAACTTGTGGGTATCATCCCCACCCAAGTTTTACTTTTTGTTTGGAAGGTTTCTAGGTGACCATATCTTGTGTCAAGGTGTTATGAATGTTTTATTGCTTTCATTATTTCATGCATGCAACTATATCAGATTATGTGGCGATGGTTTAATTGGTGAATTAAGTTTAACATTTAATTGGTTACTAATCCACCCCTCACCTCTCAGTAACTTAGCCTATGTTATGTTTCCAACAAATAGGAGATGGGCCTAGGCTTTCTAATTTGTTCATGCGAGTTAGTGAACCATATCATCTTTCATTTACCTAAAAAATATTTATGAAATATAAATGCATATCCAAAATCTCTCCTTGAGGCAATTTTAAACTAAAAATGCAATTCTTATAAATAAATATATTATATAATGTTTCTATAGAAGTAGTTAATGCTTCATAGATCTTAATGGTATGAGTTTTCGTAAAGATCCTTATTATTGAAAATTACTTAATGTATCAATTACATGATGAAAATTAGACAATAAATAAGAAATGTTTAACAAGGAACCATTTTGTGATTGATGGAAATGTAAATGGAGTAACTGAGAGGGGTGGAGGGGTGAATCAGTTAGCACAAAAATATTTCTCACAGATCCTTTTAGATGTCTGATAAAACTAATTACTGTTGTAACTCGGTAACCATAATGAAAAATGTTGTAACTTGGTAAGTGCAGAGTATGTTTAACTTTAGCAGATCTAAGATCAATAGTTATGCATTGCAAACATGAGAGAAAATAAATGAACACAAGAGACACTAGATTTAATGTGGAAACCCAATATGGAAAAAACCACCAAGTAACTAGCTACTGATTTTCACTCTTCTAAAGTGAGCCTTGTTAGGAGCCAACTTGGTTAAAGGTTACAAAACACACTGTTAGGTGTGACCTTGTTAGAGGATTTAATTACCTTGTTAGGAGTGGCCTTGCAAGAGGTCTTAAAAAAATTCATAGGAACTATCACCTTGTTAGAGGATTTACAACTGGCTATTAAACCAACTATGTTAAGAGATTTTGGATCATTGTTGCAATGGTAAGAAAGTAACAATGAAATGACCTAAATGAGATGCAAGTGAATTGTTGATTTATAGATCTCTATTCTGCTTCATCCTAGATCCTTCCTAATCGAATATAACTTTGTTGCTCCTCAAAGATATATGACCATCCTTCAAGTTCGCTCACACTTTCCACCTCAAACAATCAATGTAACTTGTGTATTCACTCATACTTTTTAGAATCTCGACTTGACCTTTCATTTATAGCATTCAAATTATCAAGTCAGCTCAATTACAACTTACAATGACCAATAAACATCGCCACAGTCGACTAATATCAATACTTGAAATAATTAAACTTCATTTCTCAAATTAACAAAATCCTTCATTGGCTGACCCTGCTCAATAAACACTAATCCTGAAATGATTTCCTGTGTTGACCAACATATGCTTGGTTAACACTGTGAACTTGCAAAATCCTTTGGCAATCGAGTGAACATGGTGAAGACTAATTATGACCATCTTTTCCTTCATTAACCATGAGAGCTCGATTAACACTAATTTCTACTATAATCTTGTTTGACGCCTGAATGAGCTCGATAGACATTGTCTTCATAGAGTAATATCTAGGAATGCTCGATAGACAAGAGAAACTATCTTATTGACTAAGTGATCTAGGTAAGCATAGACTGATAAATGATATGACATTTGTGTAACATCAAAGACAACACACAATTATATAATTGCATCCAACAATCTCCCTCTTTGGTATTGATGGCAACACAACATGTCATAGCACAATGAAATTTGAAAACAAGACTTTCTCTAACAGAAAATTTCTCCCTCTTAGATTTTATACCACAAACTTTTCTTATATATTAATCTCCCTCTATGAAGGAATTACATAGCTTCTTCCTCAAAATTTTTTTTAGAAAGATATGACAATAAACTCTCCCTCTTTGACAACACATGCCAAAGACAACACATACCAAATGAGTATCAATGTAACTTGAGTATTGATTCATATGCAATGTTCTCTTGATTATGTTGCATCAACTAATAGATCTTCAACTTGGTTCCTATTGATGCATCACTAAAACTTTATTTTAGTGAGCTTCAGATAGGGGAATGACCCCTAGCTTACCTCTTAAATACAAAAATGTATCTTTAGTTAATGTCCTGCTAAATATGTCTGCAATCTATTCTTTTGTATGAACATATTCCAATCTGATCTCTTTGTCTTGCACCAATTCTTTGACAAAATGATATTTTATAGCAATATGATTGGTTTTGGAATGCATCACTAGATTTTTAAATATGTTAATTGCACTTGTATTATCACAAAACATGACAATTGGTTCCTTGATCTCAACCTTTATGCCTTCCAACAACTATTTAAGCCAAACAATATTGGAGCAATTTACTATTGTTGCAACATATTTTTCTTCTGCTGTAGATTCGGATGTGCAATTTTTCTTTTTGCTTGTCCAAGATACCAACCTTTTGTTGAGAAAGAATGTTCCACCAATTGTACTCTTTCTGTCATCTAGATTTCCAGCTTAATCAAGATCAGTAAACACTTTTAGATCCAAATTTTCTCCAAGTTTATGCCATAGACCATACTGTTCAGTACCTTTTAAATATCTAAAGATTCTTTTATTTGCAATCATATGATTTTCTCTAGATTTAGCTGAGAATCTTTCTACTATACCAACTATAAGAGCAATGTCAGGTCTTCTATGAACCACATACTATAATTTTCTAATCATTGATCTATATAAGGTCTGATCTACCTCTTTTGAATCATCATCTTTAGTGAGCTTTAATCCAATACAAATGGGGGTTCCAAGTGGCTTCCAATCTTCCATACCAAAATTCTTGAGTATCTCCTTGATATACTTAGACTAGGTGATGTTGATATCATTCTTGCTCTGCTATATCTACAAACCAACAAAGAACTTAATCTCACAAAAGATAACCATTTGAAACTCTTTGTTCATTTGTTCTGAAAATTCTTTGCATAGATCATCATTCTGTATAAATAAAGTATCATCCAGAAATATCTCTACCAATACAATCTTTTTATCTGGTCCTTCCTTAATGTACAAACTATTGTTATCATTAGTTCTCTGGAAACCAATTTGTATAAGGTAGTTGTGCAACCTTTCATCACATACTCTAGGAGCTTGTTTCAGACCATACAATGCTTTGTGTAATTTGCAGACCATGTCCTTCTATTTGGATCAACAAAACCTTCTAGTTGTTCAATGCAAACTTCTTCATCAAGAATACCATTGAGAAATTCAGATTTAACATCCATTTAATATACCTTAAATCCTTTATGTGCTACATATGCAAGTAAGGTCCTGACACCTTCCAATCTTGCAATAGAAGCAAAAGTCTCACCATAATTAATGCCTTCTTCTTGAGAATAGCCTTTACATACCAGTCTAGCTTTGTTTCTTGATGCCTTACCATCTTCATTTAGCTTATTCTTGAATACCCATTTTGTTCCAATCACATTTTTATCTTTAGGCCTAGGTACAAGAGTCCAAGTTTTGTTCTTCTCTATTTGCTCAATTTCATCATTCATAGCCTCAATCCAACCTTCATTTTCCAATGCATCTTTAACATTTCTAGGTTCAAAATCAACTAGTAAACATATATCTTTTAGCCTTCTTCTTGTCATAGTACCTTCTGATTTATCTCCAATAATTTAGTCTGATGCATGATGCCTCCTGACACACTTGGCCAATACAGGTTCTTTTCCTTTTGATTGAATTCCACTATCTTCATTTTGAATTTCAACTTTTGGCTTTGGTTTTTCTGTATATGGCTCGGGTCCTTTGGACTTGGTAAGCATTAGCTCAGTAACTTTAGATAGTGACTTAGTTTGAACTTCTTGCAACTCAGTGATTGAGGAAGACTTGGGAGCAAAATTCTTCTTATTGATAGATGTGTCTGGCAATGTATCAGGTTTGATGTAAACAAATCTCCTGTAGTCTTCTAGTTCCCTTTTTCTTTCTTCTTTAGTTCTTTCTACAAACTCATCAATTCTCACATGTGTACTTTCTATGACTTTATGAGTAGACAAATTCAAACATCTATATGCCTTACTTCTACAAGAATATCTGAAGAATATACCTTCATCACCTTTCACATCAAATTTTCTTTTTCTACATTCTTTTAAGATGTAACATTTACTTCCAAATACTTCCAAATAACTTACATTGGGTTTATAGCCATACCATAACTCATAGGGAGTTTTATATGAGTCCTTCTTCAATTGTACTCGATTTAAGGTATGAACTACAGTGCTCATAAATTCCTTTTAGTATTTGATAGAAATGTTCTTTTCAATCATTAAAGTCCTCGCACAATCCATGATAGATCTGTTCCTCCTTTCAGCGATTCCATTCTGCTTAAGAGTTCTAGGGGTTGATATCTTTCTTTTGATTCCTCTTTTAATACAAAAGTTATTGGATTCATTGGAGATGAATTCACCACCTCTGTCTGATCTTAACATTTCAGTATTTTCTCTGTTTCTTTCTCTACTCTTGCCAAATACCATTTGAATTTTTCAAATGCTTCTAACTTTTCTCTAAGATACATAACAGTCATCATTCTTAAATAGTCATCAACAAAAAGAATAATTTTTTTTTCTCGAGTATAGCTTTCTATTCCAATAGGTCCACACAAATTAGTATACACAATTTCTAAGATATCTTCAGACTAATAGTTTTTGCTCTTAAAACTAGTCTTTCCCATTTTGCCAATTTGACAATTCTTACATAAACCAACATCTAGTTTCTTCAAACTAGGAATGCCTCTTTTCTTATTTTCACCATGTTATCAACATTTATATGACATAACCTTCTATGCCATAACTAGATTCCTTCAACTTGAGTAATAAAATATGAGCAATCACCAAGATCAAGATAAAACAAGTCACCTTTTGTTTCTTTGCCTGAACCAATTAGTTTTCCTTTGTCATCCAGTAGTCTTGCCTTGCCATGCATGAATTCCACCTTGAATCCAATATTGATTAGTTGTGCCACACTCAACAGATTATGGTTTAGTCTTTCAACCCAATAGGCATTATCACATACAAGTTCTTTGGTTAGAGAGAATTAGCCTCTCCCTTTTATGCAACAAGGTTCATTATTTCCAAACTTTACACTACCACTATCATAGTCTTCAAAGTGTTCAAATTTTTTTTGGTCACCAGTCATATGATGTGAACATCCACTATCTATGATCCATGTATCATTTTTGCTCACACGAGAGATAAGTGCCATCTTATCTTCTTCTTCATCATCAAATTCATCTTTCACAACAATGTAAACTATTTCATCTTCACTATTATCAAAATCCTTAGCAATAAAACATGTCTTCTTACCTTTGTCTTTGAATGATTTGTGATTTTTGAAATCCTTCTTGCCATTGTACTTGTGATTCTTCTTTTCATCCTTATCTTTATTAGGGCACCTAGCAGCAATATGACCAACTTCTTTACATGAAAAATAGATTAAGGGAACTTTACCTTTGTATTTTCCTCTATCTCTAGAATATTTTCTTGCAAGTAGAGCTTTAAAAACTTCAAGGTCACTATCAAAACTTTCCTCTGATTCTTCTTCACTTTCTAACTGTATGTCCTTTATTTTTTTTGTTTTCTCCTTAAGTGAAAGCTTGGCCTCAAATGGAGATTCAATATTCTTGGAAGCTGGAACATAATTGTCATAATTGTCTAGTTCAAAGGCTATCAATCTTCCCACTAAGGTATCCAAAGTTATCTTATAATTTGTCTCACATCTTCTCTCTTGAATAGCAAATAATCTAATTGGATAGATATGGAGCAATGTTCTGAGAAATTTACTTACAATAGTTTCTTCCTTGATTTCTCCTCCAGATGCTTTAATTGCACTGACACTGGCTTTGATTCTTTCCACATATTTGGCAACATTTTCATCTTCTCTCATTCTCATCTGATCAAACTGTCCTCTAAGGCTTTCAGCTTTGGCTCTTCTCACATTGTCATCACCACCATAAATGTCCTTTAGTTTATTCCACATTTCAAATGTGGTTTTGTAGTCCTTGATATCATCAAATTCCTCATAACTAAGAGCAGATGCAACATCTATCATCATGTGTTATGGTTCTTTAGCTTAGGTCCTTAAAACCTTTCCTACAAGCACCAAAAGCTCTGATACCAATTGTTGGAAATGTAGATGAAGTAACTCAGGGTGGGAGGGGGGGGGAGGTGGGTGAATCAGTGAGCACAAAAATACTTCTCACAGATCCTTTTAGATGTCAAATACAACTAATTATTGCTGTAACTCAGTAACCATACTGAAAAATACTGTAACATAGTAAGTGCAAAGTATGTTTAACTTTAGTAGATCTAACATCAATAGTTATGCATTACAGACATGAGAGAAAAGAAATGAACACAAGAGACACCAGATTTAATGTGGAAGCCCAATATGGGAAAATCACCAAGTAACTAGCTACTGATTTTCACTCTTCTGAAGTGAGCCCTGTTAGGAGCCAACCTGGTTAAAGGTTACAAAACACACTGTTAGGTGTGACCTTGTTAAAGAATTTAATCACCATATTAGAAATGGCCTTGTAAGAGGTCTTAAAATAATTCATAGGAACCGTCACCTTGTTAGAGGATTTACAACTAGTTGCTAAACCAACTTTGTTAAGAGATTTTGGATCACTATTAGAATGGTAAGAAAGTAACAATGAAATGACTTGAATGAGATGCAACTAAATTGCTAATTTACAATCTCTGTTCTGCTTCATGTTAGATCCTTCTTGATCAAATATAATATTGGTACTACTCAAAGATATCTAACCATCCTTCAAGTTCACTCACACTTTCCACCTCAAACAATCAATACACTTGCATACTCGCTCATACTTTTTAGAATCTCGACTTGACCTTTCATTTATACCATTCAGATTATCAAGTCAGCTCAATTACAACTTACAATGACCAATAAAAATTCCCACAGTTGGCTAAAATCAATACTTGAAATAATTAAACTTCATTTCTCAAATCAACCAAATCCTTCATTGGCTGACCCTACTCAATAAACACTGATCCTGAAATGATTTCCTATGTTGACCAATAGATGCTTGGTTAACACTGCGAACTTGAAAAATTCTTTGGCAACCGAGTGAACTCGGTGAACACTAACTCTAACCATCTTTTCCTTTGTTAACCATGAGAGCTCAGTTAACACTTCTTTTTGCTATAATCTCCTTCGATGCCTAAGTGAGCTCGATAGACATTGTCTTCATAGAGTAATCTCAAGAAATGCTCGGTAGACAAGAGAAACTATCTTGTTGACCAAATGAGCTCAGTAAGCACAGACTGACAACTAATATGACATTTGTGTAACATCAAAGACAACACACAATTAGATAATTGTATCCAACAATGATATGGTGGATTTAACATATATAATGTAGTTGTAATGTGGTACTTCATATTCTATAAAATAAAGAGAGTGAAACTATCATCTATTAGAGTAATAAGAAAAACAAATAGTTTTAAAAAGAAGATATCTTGTGTTAAAATACTAGTGAGAGACATAGAAAATTAGAAAATATAAAATTACCCTCCTTAAGGGATGAAATGCATTGAATATGAGGTAAAAACTATCACATTGACTATTGGTCCAATGAATGAAAAATCAATGCAAATATTAATCAAATACCCAACTTAAAAATTAAGTAATAGAAACCATCGATGTTAGGAAGTGTTTAAGTAGAAAATTTTTCTGCCCATAGTGTCTTGAAAGAAAACTAACATTTGGTTTAGAAATCTTAATGAATTCGTATGCAACCTTGTCAAATTGGTAAAATCTATGAATTGATCACTAGTACAAAAACAACAATAGATGATTAAATAAACTACTAAATATTGTAGATATATGACTATTTTTTATCACGTGACTAGTGGTACTATATTGCTAGGCATTTATCGCCCAACCAAATTTATGACTAAACTACTTTAATCATTAATTCAGTTGTTGATTTGCTCATTTAATGTTGTTAAATGGTAGTTTAATTGGTTTTTTATTGTTGTTATCTGGTGGTTTATTTGGTTGTTCATTGTTGATAGCTAGTAGTTTATTTTGTAGTTTATTTGGTATTTTATTTGGCATTTTATTTGGTAGTTTATTTAGTATTATCTATGGTAATTTATTTAATCATTAATTTAATAATATTAGGGCACATGAAATTGAACCACCATCCTCATACTTGTAAAACAGGTGCTCTTCCATTGAGCTAGTACCCTTTAAAGAATAGTAATGTTATTAAATGCATAATATAAAGATCAAAAGAATGTTTTCAATGTCAAATTCATTATATGTGGCTTGTTTTGTAAAGTTGTGAAACAAAATAAGAAAGACCTTTATTTGTGCAAAATAGGTAGAAAATTAATTCTAAAATTTTTGGATGACAATTTACCGTTATTCCATATTCTTAATTTTTTATTTTTGCTAAGAGGAATTAGTTTATTTGTAGCTTCATCCAACATATAACACGAATATCCTTATCTCTAGGAGAGAAATAAACATTTATGACTATATAACAATAAGCATCTTAAGAAACACATTGCATCATTATTTTTCACTATAAGTTTTCTAATTAATTAAAAGTTACTAAAAATCAATAAATTTTTTTTTCTTGAATGGTTCAATAAATCAACTAAAGGAATATTATGATAAGAACCATTATGGAAGAATCCCATGCCCAAAATTTTAGGGAAAGAACACAACTAAATAAATAAATTTAAATTTAAACACAATTAGATTGTTGGTTAGGTGAATGTTCAAGACCCACATAATCCATGATCTTAAGGTAACTATGAAGTTTGATAAGTCCAAAATGACAAGTTCGTTAAGTGTAGAATGACTTGGTACTCACATCTTGATAGGGGGATTGAGGATTTGCTAACATATCTAATGGCAGTGTTTTAAATTAACCTACTAGGGTATGCTTTGTAATTATTATACTAGCCTCATAAATACATTGATTCAATATTTATGAACTAATTTCATTGCCCCCTAATGGTCTTATCATAATTGGAGGTAACACCTTAATTTGGTTAAATTGAACTACTTAACATTTTTTATTATATCCAATATCATGTTTACTCAAGCAACATTATGTCTAGGTTTACATGGACAAAACTTAACCACATCCAAGGTTTTATGTTTACATTTAAATTCAATTATGTTTATCATACCTTTTAAGGTCAGTTGAACTGTAAGAGTAACTTTTAATAGGTATGAAGGACAATTTTAATAATCCATTTAATAGCCTAACTACTACTAGTTCATCAATACGAGCGATATTAAAGAGAACCCTCTTGCAAAATTTGCATGTCAATGTCCAACACCTACACTATTTTGTTACACAAAATTTAAGTCATATGAACTTAATTATGAATGCTACACACACACACACACACACACACACACACACACACACATGTATATGTATATATATATGTATATATATGTATACATATGTATATATATATATATATATATACATCTACATGTATACATATATATATATATATATATATATATATATATATGTATACGTATATATATATATGTATACGTATACATCTATATGTATACGTATACATCTACATGTATACATATATATATATATATATATATATATATATATATGTATACATGTAGATGTATAAATAAATATATATATATATATATATATATATATATATATATATATACATATACATGTATACATACATATATATGTATACGTATACATCTACATGTATACATATATATATATATATATATATATATATATGTGTATACATGTAGATGTATACGTATACATATATATGTATGTATACATGTACATGTATCCATATATGTATACATGTACATGTATACATATATGGATACATGTACATGTATACATATATGGATACATGTACATGTATACATATATATATATATATATATATATATATATATATATAGGATCATCCCACAACAACTTACGATCTACTTTGATTCTAGGCTTCTAGAGAAGCACTAAGTGCATTAAATCAATACATGGGTACGATGCAACTTTATATTTGCATACATGTATAAGGCACTCAAATAATAATACTTTATGTTTTAAAATTGAATAGTATACATCTATATATAATATATCAAAAGGGCCATCTAATAATTATACATCCTATATTTTATTTTAATAACATGTAACATTATACCTTTACATACTAATCACTAGTAGATATTATACCTATAATTTATTATTAATATGCCACCAATTATAAACTACTAACTATACCCCATTATCATATAATAAATTGAAGAGGATAAGCACTAATACTATGTTGAAGTTGAGGAAAGCCAACTCCGAAGACGCCAAGATCACCTGCATGCGAACCTGTCAAAGAGAAGCCATAGAAGGGAAGAGCATGGAGCACGGGCAAAAACCCTAAACGGACATGAGAGCCAAAAATGCAAACACAATAAGAAATTTATTTACAATAAGAAATGGCTTTCGATGTTCAATATTAGAATGAGAGAGAGCCCGAATATAAAGAGCTCCAGGAATCTTGTAGAACAAGCAGGAAGGAGGTAGAGGACAAAAATGACAACTCAGCACATATCCACAAAAAATGGAATATGCTAAAAAAGGAGAAAACTCCCGAGTTGTCAACAACTAACCACTACATGCATTAAATATGAAATATTAAATAAATGCATGACCTAAGTAAGATTAAGCAATAGAATAAATAATTAAATATTAATTATTTACTCTAACACCCCCCCTTAAGTGCAACTTAGGGAAATGCCTTAAGCTCACAAAACAAAGATGAATGCATAATGGGTCCCGGCAACTAGGCCATTTTAGGTACCCAAGTACAATGCAAGAAGAAATGAAACCTCTGTAAACGGGGAAAGAGAGAAAACCACATGGGAAAAACCCTCCCCTAAAAAGAGGTAAGAACCCAGTGAAGAGCTGAAGAAGTCTCCAACTAGGGAAAATGTCCCCAAAATTAGGAACAATGAGTGATCATGAAGAAGTAGCATCACTGAAGCATGAAGAAGTCGCAAATCTGTCAACCTGCTGATCTGAAGAACCTCCATGGAAGAAGAAGGCACGAGCCGAGCATGTCTATATGGTAGATGATCCATCTCACCGAAATGCATAGGTAGCCAGCCACTGCAATCGCCTTGTATGTAGGATCAACCACTGAATACATAGTTCACACTATTGAACCATCGAACCATGGATGCATTAGAACACAGCATAATCCCCCCTTAATGCAGACAGGGTGTGATGACAGGCAACTGAGAAGGTGAGCCAAATCTTCTGCAAACGAACCAAGAACGAGGTACAGACACTGATAAAGACACGGTCTAACTGAATCTGCATGGGCTAATTTTGTGGAAGGGACACTCACTTGACAAAGGGAGAATGCCTAAAACAGCAAACAAATAATCCCCCCCATGGTGCTTTATGAAATAGTGCAAGTACACCTGACTGAAAACAACGTTCATGACTCCCAGAATGTAAAAGTGACAATTTATCTCAGTGCGAAAATGAAAAGTGCTTCAAAAAGGATAGCTACAATGATCAAAAAAGAAAAAGAGCTGAACCAAAAGAAAGTACAGTCGAAAAGAAAGCAAACCATGCCAGGAAAACGATCCTCGGGCCTAAAACACTCAAAATATCCACCATAGAGCAAAAATGCCAAAACTAAGATAGAAAGAGAAGAGGCCAAAAGTGAAGAAAAAAGACAACAATTCTGAAAAGTACACAGAACCAGCTTTCCAGAAATATAAAGTTTTCCAAAAACAGACATGGGACGCAAAAGATATGCATGCCGGAGTCAAAAAGAGGACTTCGGACTTCAACAGAAAAAATGAGCAATAAAAAAGCATCAAAACCAAAAAATACCTACACCAAAATCTCCGTCTCAGAACCAGCTTTCTGGCGCTTCTTTCGGATCGGAAAAATACCTCCGTATGCAAGAGTTATGGCCAAAAAACCAAAGGTAGGTCCAAAAGCAATTGGGAGAGGTGCATGCAAGGGCTGATGCAGTGCTGACGTCAGCAAGTCAGCCGATTAAATTTCACGGCTTGGAGGCCGTCGCCACAAAAAAGAAGTGCCACGTGGCATTTCCACATGGCAGTACGGATGATGACGTAGCAGGTGCCACGTGGCAATGTGCCACGTGGTGCGCCTGCCACGTGTCAGTCACACGACACGGCAGAAAATGCCACGTGTCGCTGACTGGGCAATAACTGCTGCAGATCTGGCAGAGTGGCGCTGGCGGGCGGAGGCGGCCGCAGGGGCGGCGGAACCGGAAGCGCCGCTAGTGGAGGTGGCAGCAGAGCGGAGCGCGGGCTGAGAGCTGGAGAGGTGCCGCCGGTGGAGGGCGGCGGCCAGGAGGCGGCCGGGCCGCGGTGGTTCGCGGGCGGCGCTGCCTGCTGTGGCCGCTGCGGGTGGCGCACGGGTGGCGCAGCGGTGGCCTCGCGGTGGCGCGGCGGCGGCGCTGTCGAAAACACTTTTTTAAAAAAAAAAATTTACGCTCTGCGTCCGTACGATCCGTACGGCAGCGACCTGGACTCTTCAAAAAATCGCCAAAAATGCCCTGTCTCCAAAAACGAAAAGCTTTATATGAATCCTGACTGCAAACGGCCTTCCGGATCCAATGGTGATGTCCGTTTGGGCTGAAAGTGCTCTGAAAATTCGCTGATCCCCTGATTTGAAGAAAAATTGCACAAACAAACTAGGGTTTGTGACTTCAAATCACGGCTTCAAAATTTCTTTAACGAAGCAGCAGCAGGAAGGCTTTGATACCATGTTGAAGTTGAGGAAAGCCAACTCCGAAGACGCCAAGATCACCTGCATGCAAACCTGTCAAAGAGAAGCCATAGAAGGGAAGAGCATGGAGCACGGGCAAAAACCCTAAACGGACATGAGAGCCAAAAATGCAAACACAATAAGAAATGTATTTACAATAAGAAATGGCTTTCGATGTTCAATATTACAATGAGAGAGAGCCCGAATATAAAGAGCTCCAGGAATCTTGTAGAACAAGCTGGAAGGAGGTAGAGGACAAAAATGACAACTCAGCACATATCCACAAAAAATGGAATATGCTTAAAAAGGAGAAAACTCCCGAGTTGTCAACAACTAAACACTACATGCATTAAATATGAAATATTAAATAAATGCATGACCTAAGTAAGCTTAAGCAATAGAATAAATAATTAAATATTAATTATTTACTCTAACATACTAAACCACTCTTCTTCTTTTTTCTTTAGTATGCAAAAAAAATCAATTTTAATCTAACCTACATCACCTACTACCCCAAAATATCTAAATTACAACAGACAAATACTTTCATATTTTCTAACACTAAATACTTTTCATTTGATAATTACTAAGCACTCATACCTAATCATGAAATTAGTGAAACTAAACAGTAGTTACTAATCCTAAACTAACATATATCCTAACCTTTACCCAAGTCCTACCTATCATCCAAGTCACCACAACATAAAAAACCTAACTTGAACTCTAAGATATTTCCTAAATACTAACCATGGATATGCTAATCTAACTTTAATGACCCCCTAAGTACCTATCCTATCCCTACCACTCGGTAACCCCCTACCCATACTCATGTGGCCCTATTCCTTAGGCTTTACCACCCTTCCTCTATGCACGCGGTAGTCAATGGTGTTGAGGGGGAACTCTTGCTACTAAGAAATTGTATCAAATAGTTTTTAAACTTTCATCTCATGCTTTGTATGATCCCAAATAGGGGTCACCTTACATTTGTTTCCAACTCTCACATAGGATAAGTTAGGAAATAAATGATGTTACAGATCTTCACATATACAATCCTAAAATACAAGAAACTGGTAAATTCAAGGTGCATTATTACCAATAATAATAATAACAAGAGATGCAAGTGTCATAGTTCCTACCATTTGAATTTTTAGTTTAAACAAAATAGAAGTAAAAATGTTCCCATTCAAGATATATTAAATGTTTACTTTGAAAAGAATTTCAGGTGCTCAAAAAGTATTGACTATCCAGAAGTCAACATACATTACAACAGTACATGTCTATAATGTATGCAATCAAAATCTTAATTCAAATATTTTGTCAATGACATTGATAAATTTTGTATGGTACAATCTATGTTAAATGTTAATGTGAGTGACTTGCTATTGTTTGAACAATGTAAAACTAACTTACTTGCATTGGATACAAAGTCTTATTGCAATCATAATCTTAATTCAAATATTTCATCAATGACATTGATAATTGCATGAGACAATCTATGCTAAATCTCGATGTGAGTGACTTGCTATAGTTTGAACAGTGGAAAACTAGCTTATTTGCATTAGATAGAAAATCTTGCCTAAGATAAGATGGTGCCTTGGTATATTAGCACCAAATTCACCTTATAATACAAGAAATATAAAAGATAAATAAGTTATAAGAAAATAATGCAAGAATAGATAAAAATAGACAATTCACATAGTTCATAAACAACTAGGTGAATTAAAAGTCATATTCAACATTCTTATTTACAAAATTTATTGTGTATGAATACAACATGGGATTAATTAGATTATTCATTGATAATGAGTACATAGAATCCTAAAATAGAAAAAATGTAAGCCTTCTATTTTGTGCACCCTTATGATATAATTATTAAAAAAAATAGAAGGTTAATAAATATATTATCAAATCATTGACTGTTTATAATTAAAAATAAAGAGATTATTTATTTACAAGTTCCTTGTGGATAGTTTATAGAGTATAAAAATAGGGATGTAGACTCTTTATATAATTATTCTATATTCATAACAAAATATTTCAATTGTTGGTCTTTATATTATTTACAATTTACTACTATAATTTCAACTGTAAAAATTGCTTTATTTTTATTTTTATTTCTTTGATTTTTAAGAATGTAAAAGTGTAATTCTTAAAGTTTTTATAATGTTCTTAAGTAAACTTTAATTAATAAATAATTATAAATAAAATAAAATTTAATATATTTATATTAAATTATTGTCATTAAATATTTATATAAATATTTTAATTCACAATCAATAATTGAAAAAATAAAATAGAAATTAACATAATAATATAAAATGGTAGAAATAAAATAAAACTATATTGAAAAATATTAAGATTTAAGTTGTATTTCTTATATTAAAAAAATAGTCAACATGTCATGTCATTGATATAATTACTATTTGATCTTTATGTTTAAAATAGTTCTAAAGATGGCATAAGCTATAATTAATGCATAAAAAGTAAACTGTACAAAATATCTTAATTTTTTATAAAGAAAATTAATTTTACTCCTTACTTATATTATTGCTCTAAGCCAATTAGAAAAGAGATAAATTGTTTTGTTTAAATCATTTAAATAGATGGAAAATTTAAAACTATAGTTTATACACATGTTTTAAAAATTCTTGACTTTGATTGGCTATTTAAAAGTTACCATCGCATCTAATGGATGCAATAGTATCCTGCCATGGCATTACAGCAGAAAAGAAACTATCTATTTTCATTGATATCCACATAAAAGATGCACTCCTATTGAGATCCAAATATGTTCTCTATATATTAAGCTTAAGCTGAAAGTAGAAAAATAATTGCACTAAATAATTTAGAAATAGAGTAGAGAATATTTGGAAATGGGCAGAACAGAAAATAAATTACAATAACTGTTGTTCCAAACAGTGGAAAGATGACCGAAATTCAAAGAGGACTATAGGCATCAACAATGGAGTTAGACATTAACATTTTCAGAATCTGAGAAAATAGAAAACAAGTGTTCTAGCAGCACTGGCTGAGTGAACTTCTCCACATTAGATTTAATTGTCACTCTGTATAAAATTGATTCCAGGCCTTCCAGAGACCACCATTTAATAGCTACAATAATACACTTTAATGGAACTGTTCCTCTGTTATATAATTATGTAGGAAGGAGCCACAAAATGGGTTTAATCCTAGCATGTGCAAGCACGACATCTTATTCATATCTTGCAAGAAAATCAAAGCTAATGAAAACTACCACTAAAATAGAAAAACTTTATTAGCTTTCTGAATGAACTAAGATAAATAGTAATGTTTGAATGATACTGTCAATTATGGTGTGTCAATCTATAATGATGAACATATGCCTCTACAACATTCAGATGCCCTCATTCCATATTTTTCATAAATTACTTGCAACCTTCTTATGGCTATTATTCATTTTTCAATAGATATATGGCAGGCTCAAGCAATGGTGGCAGAGTGGAAAGAGTTTCTATAGGATGTACTAGGAAAATAGGTTCTTTGGAGCCACTACCAACCTCCTTTGACTAAAAACTCATTACCTCCCTTGCTGGTCAGTGACAAATGTTATTGAGTATGGAAAACTTGGTGAAAATTGACAGACAAAATGAAACAAAGACTCTACAACTACAAAGGTGGTCCATGCAGCTATAGATAACAAGAAGATATAAGTTTCATTAAATAAGGTTGTGGAGGTGAGGAGATGGAGAGTGTTGAAGATGATAAGTGAAGCTTGCTTGAAAGGCATCTGGCAAGGATATGATAAGATTTTGATGAGATTCATGTGATACATTTTTGGGTAGAAAATTACAAGATAATATTTTGAATTGAGTAGTTTCAGCAAATGAAATGTGAGATGATATGAACCACAGATTGTGCAAGTGCAAAGGCAGCCTATGCAGCTATTAATTCATTTTATTGATTTTGTGCAGCTATAATTTCCCTTAAGTCAAAGAAATATGTTCTCACCTACAAGATAGAAAGAACGCGCGTGATTATATGGAAACTCTCTTTCTTATGCCCTACTCACAATAGTTAATGTTGCTTATGGGGGAGGCTAGAAATCTGTACAATGTAACCTCTATAATTGGCATGTATTCCACAAGAGATACAATCTTTAGTAAGTTTGATCCATAACAGGGGAATTTTCTTGATGTTTTTCCTTATTTGTTTTGACAGAAAACCCAATTTGCTCTTAATATAGACTCTATGTGGATCTCGTTGCTAGATTATGTAGTCCTCTACAATTAAAATTGGACACTATTATTTATAATGGTTGGTCCACTATAGTTCAAAGGGTCTGGATTGGTGCTTTGTCTTATTTTATATGAAAGAAGCTTCATTTGTAAAACTAATTAACTATACACACCCATAGCTGAGTTGCCTTCAAGCGAGGTAGCTTCTTGTTATTTGATCAGCTCTTATTCAAGAAACCTTGGATATTGTTCCATTCTAGAAAATGGTGAATACCAGGCACATCCTATTATTTTTGTGTTCCACATTATATTTCACTATTTCAACGAAAATAAAATGGAAAATGGAACTTCAATAGATCACCAATGTGAAATCAATACGAATAAAATGTCACTTTGCATTGATTTGAAAAACCAAATTTGTCGATGTTGAAATTTGAAACATGGAAAGGAAATTGCAATATTTTATTTTTCAAAATAATCCTCATAACCACAAAAGAACATTTTGAACAAAATGGATCAATTAAATAGAAATCAACTATGTTACCCTGCTCCTCATCTCCAAACCCTTTTAAAAAATCACCAAAAATTATTATATTAAAAATCTTTCTTGGACATATTTTATAACATAACCGTGCTTAATTAAATAAACAACATTTCATGCTAGGATTAAAATCAAAGCCCCCAACAGAGAGCACATAGGCTAAATACTAGTGCCAGCGATGATAAATAAAAGATAATGAAACTCACCAGACATCAAATATGTCTACTACCCTGTGTCCCTGTGTGAATGATTGTTGTTGCGCAAGTTGAAATGCTGCAAGAATCAAGACAAGATCATGAGTTTTACATTTTTGTCAACTAGAAGCCACAAAAGGAGCACAGTGGTGTTGGCATTTCAAATGCAACTATTCAGATGAGGTCAGAAAAATGGGTTGTTGAGGAAATGCAAGGTCCATCCCTACAGCTAACCCATTTCCACAATCCAATTGTAATCCGGCAAGCATCTCTATGGAAAATGAAGATAAGTGGAGAGAGATCTGGAATGAATGAAAGGGGTATGTAAAAATAGGGAACAAAGAGGGATAAATTGCATATTTTTTCAAAAATTTGTATAAAAAATATTGTAGACTTAAGAATGAAAACAAGTTACGTGCCTTTTATAAGTTCCCACATTTTGCATACATGTCTATAATGGCATTGTCAACAAGCGCACAAGGCAAAAATCCATGTTTAACTAGAGCTTCATAAAACAACATTCCTTGATCGATGTCTGCTAAATTAGTACATGCAAATAAAGCAGTGTGAAGGCTTTTGAATCTATTTGTACGCCTGCCAATTGTATTTGTCCAGACTCCAAATAGATTCATGGCTCTGTCACTCTACCCATTCTATACATATCCTAAAATCAAAGGTATCTAGGTTACAATATTTGGGTTGGCATTTTTTGGAAAAGTTTATGGGCTTCTTCACTATGCCTATTTTTGTCATAAGCTGAGATCATAGCATTCCAAGAAATATCGTCAGGGTGAGGCATCATCTGAAAGAAACTAAACGCTTGACTAACACAATGACTCTATGCATATGCTAAAATTATTGCATTCCATGTTGTAACATTGTTTTCATGAATTTCCCAAAAGAGCTTAACAACCTCATGAACAAATCCATTTTGTACATATCCTTAAATCATTACATTCTATGAGATCGAATCTCTGTGTGGGTATTTTATAAAGAGGTAAAGAGCTTTTTGAACTTACAGGTGTTCTGTGCATAGCCTGCAATCACATCATTCCAAGCAATGGCTCCTGGTTGTTGGATTTTGTAAAATATATACTATGCTCTTACTAAACTCCCACATTTTGTATACATGTCTATAAGCTCACTCTACGCAAATAAGTCAGATTGAAATCCACATCTAATTATAAATTCATAAAAATCTGTACCCTGCTCCAAAGCAGCCAAGTTGGAAGAATGCTGAAAATCATGAAATGATTGGGCTGCAAGCCTGATTGCTACAATTCACAAAATTGAGTCACGGCCTCCTGGGAAAGACCGTGCTTAGAGTAAGCAGAGACCATAGGAGTTCATGAATGTATATCTCGCTTAGGAATTTTATCAAACACGTAGTGTAAAAACTATATTCTCCCACATTTAGCATACATATATACAAGCCCACATTGCTCAAAGACAAATCCACATCTGATTACATGTCCATGTATTTTCATACCCTGGTTCACATCTTCCAAAGATAGCACGGGCTGGGATAACACTTTCCGTGGTAAATTTCGTGGGTTGGATACCAGTTATTTGTCTTTGGCAGAACATTTCAAATGTCTCTTGCGCAAGCCCTTTTTTGGAATAAGGTCTGACCATTACAGTACATGAGCAGACATCTTGTTCAGGCATTTCATCGAACACTTGGCGCGCATTTCCAAACTCCCACAGTTTCTATACATATTGACAATAGCATTTTAAAAAAAAATATTAGGTTTGAATCCCATCTAATCCATCTGATTATGGACTAATTTCCCCCTTGCCAAGGATTTTTTTCAGTGCAGAGGCGCAATAGGGATGCATACGTTGAAGGGTTTAAGCAATTGTCAATGCCATGCAAAATTTGCAAAGCCTCCATCAATCTGCCATGTTTGAATAATGCATCCAAATCCATTGGAAAGTCATTGGGATTGTTGTTTCCACTAATGAAATTTTGAACAACTCTTCTTCTCATGATTCCGTGTCTAATCCATATATAAGTATGTACAGAAATAGTACGCAGCCCAAATTACATTATCCCACAGACCAAGTAAAAGCAGATTGTACTGTTTTCAGAAGATAAGTTTCATTTCCTTCCTCTTAATTATTGTTAGTTGGACAGCTGTTTTTTTCTACCCGGAAATAGCAGTAGTATTTATGGGTAGCTTGGATAACTGTTCGTCCTTATCTATGTATAGCAGCATTAGTTATGGGTAGTTTGGACAAGGGTTTGTCCACTTGCCAATAATTAGTAAATGGTTATTGCAAGAATAATTATTTACTAATTCTAGTGATTCCCTTTGGGACACCTTGCAACCAATTCTATTATTGGCTGTCGAGTTGTTTTAATCTCAGCCGTTGGTTTGATTTAATCTCGGTCGTTGGTTTTTCCAATAAGGCGGTATAAAAAGGGGTCATTGGGTCATTTGAAGAGACAAGTTTTGGAGAAGCATTTTGCAGTGATAGCAAATTGTCTTGCAGTGTTAGCAAGGACGTAGTGTTAGCATGGGGATAGCAGTGGAGAATATCAACGGGAGAAATTAGGAGCTTGTCGGAGTTCTGCCAGTGAGAGGCAAGGAATTTTGTATCTCTTGATTTGTTGAAGTTTAATATAATTCCTCATCTGTAGAACTAGTTTTCCCTGAGGGGTTTTCCCAAGGACAATTTGTCCGAAAATATTGTGTTCATTGTGTTGTTCATTTCTTTCCGTATTATATAAGTGAAGTTGGAGTTGTGTTATTTTTCAATATTAGTTGGTAATTTGTTTTCAGCAATTTAATAATAGTTTATGATAGGAGATTAATAATCAGTGACTGCAATTAGTGATTTTTCACATGGTATCAGAGCATTGTTAATGGTAGAAGAGTTTTGCCCTAGGAAAAAAATTTTGATCTCTTTAGATTTATTATTGCTTTAAACCCTTGAGATGGCTTCAGCTGGTTTGAGAGATCAGGATAGATTGGATGGTGCCTCAAATTTTGGTGTCTGGAAGGCCAGAATTTCTTTATTGTTGGAAGAGAATGGTATCGAGGATTATGCTACCAGTGTTGTACCTGTACCAATGGATGCAACCCAGCTTGCAGCATATAGAAAGGACAATGCCAAAGTGAGGAGGATTATCCTTGATGGTGTCAAGGATCATATTGTTCCACATATTGTAGAGCTAGATATGGTGAAGAAGGACGCCATTCTGAATCTATACCAGAATGCTACCACCAACAGGAAGTTGATTCTCAGAGAGAAGCTAAAGAATACTCGAATGAATAAGGAAGAAGACATCACAAGTTACCTCACCAGGCTCAAACTTGTCAATGATGAGTTAGCAGCTATTGAAGATAGCCCTAGTGATGACAAGCTAGTGAGAATAGCCCTAAATGGGTTTACTAAACAATGGAGTGTCTTTGTTCAAGTTGTCAATGGATGAGATACTTTACCGAGTTGGGATTGACTATGGACTGATTTCACTCAAGAGGAGTTTAGACTAAGTCTTGTCAATGGGGCCAACAAGAGTCAGAAAAATGAGGTGGAACAAGAGAACGTCGCCCTAACGGGTAAAGGGAAAGCAAAGAAGGGATCTAGCAAAGGATCAAATTCACAAAGTGAGAAGAAGAAGAAGGACTTTTCTAAGGTCAAGTGCTTTGGATGTCACAAGTTTGGTCACTATGTCAGTGATTGCCCAGAGAGGAAGAAGGGTAAGAAGTAGGTGGCAGCTTCAGCAAGTGTGGAAGAACTCTCTAGTAGAATGGAAGATTCACAAAGATAAAAGAGAATGTGTAATAACTTTTATGTCATAATTAATTTTGAATAAAATAATAGTATTTATTTTTTCTATCAAAAATCTTATAAGTATAGCTTAATCAAAATTGTTCAATAATCATTATGTTATTTATAAAATTAGTTATTAACTAAAATACATATTTTTGTTTAATTTAATTAAGAAATATTAGTTATATAGTTTAGTATAATACTCAACTAAAATTAAAAATTTTAATATGTTAAATTTAATATAATTGTGGTCATGTAAAATATTGAATAAAATATTTGTTAAAATTAAAATGTCATATAACTATATCATAATTTATAAATTGAATTTTTTAAATGAAAAGAATAGACTCTTAAGTGTAACATGTGAATAGAGCATGATTTTAGTAATGCAGTTACTATGTTTTATTTCAATGTTAGATATTTTTAACTTGCCTCAAGCTTTAGAAAACTTTATGAATTTTTTTGTATGTAAATCATCCTTTCATATATTGAAATGGATTGAAAAACAATAACTATTTTTATTATATATGTTACATTATTCATTAGCTTTCTCTTTTTTCTTCTTTCTATATGTGTATTGCTCTTTGTGCCTATTCATCTCTTTCTTGCTTCCCCCTCTACATTTCCTTATTCATCAAACTAACTACTTAGTTGTTAGTTTACTTGATTAAAAAATTAATCATTGATTTATTTATACTCATGAATTGGTTGTTTAGCAACATATACATCAAATATCCTATAATTATAAAAACTATGTAAAAAAATGCAATAATCATTCATTTAGTAATCTTTATTTGGGTGACTAACTATTTAGTCATTTATTTACTCATGTATTTAGTCATTTCAATTTATCTAATCATGTGAGTTTACTCAATGACTACATTAGTCACTTATTTAGTTGTTTATAATTATGATTGCAAACAATTAATAGAATTTTATCCTTTTTAGTCATTTGACTAAATTTTTTATTCATATGGCTAAAACTTTTAGTCATGTAGTCATTTATTTACCCAAATTCTACTAGTGGATTCAACATATACCATAAGACTTGACAATAATAGATAACATTTAAATAAGCTATAATTGGTTTTTGATAAACTCTTATGTATCTAATAACAAGCTAAATCTTTGATTAATATATCTAAACTAAGAAACTAAAAAAATTAATACATATCTCTAAAAAGACCAATGGTCATTCCTTCAAACATATTGGTTACATAAGGGCCCATTTGGTTACAAGCATAGGAATAATAAATTAGAATAGAAAATAGGAATGGGGTATAAGAAATGACAATCCCAGACTTGTTTGGTTCACCAAAAATTTAATTGACAATTTGTTTTAATTTTCAAAGTTGGGGGAATTAACTATAAACTTTGTTAAAATTTTCACAATCTATAAAAAAAGGGAGAGTTCTCAAAGAAAAGAGAGATGGTTGTGGAAAAATCAAATGAAATTTTTTCCATTGGAAAACAACAAACAAGCCAATTGACGAGTTCGAACCAATAAAATCATCCATACGCTTTTACCTCTAATGAGAGAAATTGATTAAGGCACTTAATAATTTGAGAGTGTGCTAGGGATCAGGCTTTAAAATGTCCCTGACAGAGCAATCATGAGCACTTGTAGCACACATAAGTTTCGATATGTTCTAAATGTTGTTAAAAATGTCCAGAGAATCTATGTGTAGCTCTAGGTCTTCTAAGACATCCAATCCACTATATATTGGTTGCTTGTCTGGACCTGCATCGCCCGTCATTACATTTTTGGCAAAGCATTCATACAAATAGGCAATGGTTTTTGGGCCAAAATTTTCATAATCTATAAAGTCACCGACTCTATGCCTAGATTTGTGAGGCTATTTCCAATGTCTTTGATGCCTGAGATAGGTATCTTGAGTGATGGATTTCATCCTTGTTATTGTAGGGGCAGCGAATTTTCTTATTCATAGGAGAACAATAGTGACATGTTCATGCTTGGAGGAATCCAATTTAGGCTTCTCTGATAGAAGAATATGGCCCACATACCAATGTGGCTTGTCTACAGAAGAAGTATTCCTATTCTCCATTTCAATAACATGTATTTTTGGGAATGGACTATGCCAATTTTGGGGCTAAAATGGGAATAGGATTCCTATTCCCCATTCCCATTCCATGCACTAAACTAAGAATATAACTGGATCTTCTAATTTTTAGTGACTATTCTGATTGTATTCCAATAATCGAATAGACTCTAATAATAGATAAATGTCTCCTATTTTAATTCTTTTCACTTACTATAAAAATATTCTTTCAACAATCATAATGTTCAATCAATTTATATTAATTCTCTTCAAATATTATTATAAGAACATCATAAAAGAAAATCAATGTTTTAAGCATAGATAATAACATGATAATCCACATATAATGAGTCCTCCTTCTCCCAATACATACTTTTGTCTTTTCATTAATTATATTCTGATTCTTTTACACTCACTCTTAGTCAACTATATATCTGATTTCTTGTTTTTTTTGTCCTTCTATCTCTTAACCATCTAGTAGCTGTATGTTACTTTCCGATTCAATTGTATATATTTTACGAATCCACATTTTACTTTCCCATTCAATTGTATGTATTTTATGAATCAAGATCCTAGATTGCAATCTATCATCCATCACGAAGATGATAGAGAGCAAAGGCGATCTTTGCAATCTCCATCTATTTTTATTTGAACGACTCCTTCCGATGAAGGATCTCACTTAAAGTAAGTAATTTCCACAATATGTTGCTCTAATTTAATCATAAATAGTCATTATATTATTACTAAGACATAAGATAATCATTTGATTAGAATGAGTACATTTGTTTCCACGGACTGTACCGGTCAGTCTTCATATTAAAGTTACAGCAGCCTTTCACTTCTTTTCCTTCTTTCCACCTATGGTCCAATTGCTCGACCCAAAGTTGGTGTTCCCCGCGGTTTGCACATTGCCGTCCCCAGTGTTCATGATCCCCGAGTTGTTCCCTGAGTTGTTGATGCCCCCATATTGCTTCTCTATGTTTTGCTGCTTGTTCCCATTTCCCGTGTTGAACTGATTGTTGTTGTTGTACGGATTGCTATTGAAGGTGTTCCCATTGCCTGACGTGCCAGTGATGGGCTGGAAACTCCCACCGCGGTTGTCCACTGAGGGCTGCTGAGGTCCATTAACACCGTATGGTTGGGAAGCACCACAAGGCCCATATGGTCCGTAAACACCATGTGCTTGTGGGGCACCATGTGCACCATATGGTCCGGGAGCGCCATTATAAGGTCCATAAGCACAATATGGTTGTGGAGGCCCATAAGGTCCATAAGCGCCGTAAGGTGGTTGATTCATATTGAGAGCACTTTCTCAACCACTTAGGGCTACAAAACAAAATCTTTCAAATAAACAACTACTGATGCCGATCTTCACGAGCTCTATCCCTTATATAGGCTTATAGAAACAGTAAGAAAATTGATCCAAAAGCTCATATGTCAGCAGCAGAGCATCGAATTCTTGAGGACCAGAGAATCAGAATATAGGTAGACCACTTTGTCACTAAGAGAGCACCAGAATATAGACCATCTGAGCATCAAAGTAAACAGCCGAAGAAAAGTATGCCAAGACGTCAATGGCTATCTTTAGGGAATCAGGATTGGGTAGATAACGTCAGCTATCAATAATTAATATGGCAGCCCTAATCCTAGACCTGAGAATGGGAAAGGGAATGATATGATAGATATGGGCACTTACTATGGGCCCAGGAGAATCTACCCACCTGGTTGGCATGCTCATCCCATGTCCACAGTTGATAAGAGATGAATTGACTGAGGTTCTTGTCGATTGAATAATTGTGGGGGTAAAACGTCTTGTGAACACCAGAGAATCAGAACATAGACCACTTTGTCACTACGAGAGCATGAGAATATAAACCACTTTGTGACTAGGAGCGCATTATTATATAGATCACCAGAGCATCAAATTATACAACCGAAGAAAAGTATGTCATGACGTCAGTGGCTATCTTTAGGGAATGAGAATGCCAGCGGCTATCAATCATATCATATCAAGAGAATACTGTTTTGTTAACAGTTTGGAAGTATTATATCAATTATAATTAATGATCTATATGGTGACTCTATTCTCAGACCCCGTAAGTTGAAGTAGTTTTCTTTCTTATATAGAGTTTCGAAAGTGTATTGAATGAGAAGCTTAATTAACCCACTAAATATATATGACTGAAAAGAAAAAATAATTAAATATATCTTTTGCCCTTCAACGTAATTCAAAAATCATCAATTTGTGAGTATATGATTGGATGTTGTCTGTACTCTTTTGTTTAAATTGGCCATTAGTGGACCAATTTATGCCCTTTCACTAACTCTAATGATATGGGTATAAAAAAGATATGGTTAGTATCTCATTTCATTGGCTAGTTTATAGATTCAATTTAATATTTCTTGAGTCATAGTTTTCTTATGGGTGATTACTGATTAGGACGTAAAAAAATATCATAATAGATGTTGCTTGATTTGTCACTATGGAATTGAATTATAGTGGTGATGCAATGTTTAAAGAGTTTTCTTTTCATATAGGATTTCAAAACATATATTAAATAAGAAGTTTATTTAACCCACTAAACATATATGATTGAAAAAGAGAAAATAATTCAATACACCTTTCATCCTCGATAAAACAATATATCATTGAAACTCGACAAGTCTCTCTCTCTATATTTTTTTCATTTGTGTGTAGTTTATAGCTGTCTTCTAATAATAGTGATTAAGGTATTGAAAAAAGAATAGTTGAAATTGTTTGATTTGTCTCTACCAAATTTGAATATGTATGTTTTGTTTGATCCATTTTTGGATCAATTTTAAGTCCTCTACTGATCAAAGTGTTTTGCTTTTTTTAAAATAGTTACAAGATTAAGGTATTAAAAAATGATATAGAGGTTATTGTTTGGTGCTTTTCTAACAAACTTCAGGTGTATTTTATAAGCACCGTATGGATAGGCAAGACCATAAGACTGTAAGTTGTGGATCACCATAAGATCTATAAGCACAATATGATATCTCCTTCCTCTTTTAACATTTCGTAAATGATTTTTGGCACTTTATTTGATTAGTAGTTATTCTCTTCTTCTTTTTACTTCTTTTATCATCTCACTATCCTCGTTTGTTATGCTAGTAGTATGTTGCATCAAATTATTTTGTGTAGTCATTAATTTATGATGTCCTAATTTTTGTGGGTCCAAAGAAAGTATTCTAACCATACTTTAGAATTTTTTTATTTCTAGTTTTCTTATTTTCAATTGTTGTAGATTGTACTTTTGGCTTAGATTTTTCTTCTTCTTATCTACACTAGGACACTCAACCATGACAAAGAATAGGTAGGAATTAACTTTTATGCCTTGACCCCATGATTTCAAACATTAATTTTGTAGACTTCATCTTTCATACTAATCCCCAACATAATGAAATATTGAACTCTATGACATGGCACTGAATAAGTTAAATCCATGAACTTTGGAGGGAATGACCTTACATAGATTATTAGTTTACATGGTAGACTAGTGGTATTTCATTCTGGCTAGGTATGATGACTATATATTTAGGTCTCTAAATGATCAGGTCCCAATTGTTGTCCTAAAAAATGTCCTTCTCTGCCCCATTTTTATATGCTCTCCTAATGTGCATAAGTTACTCTATATATATCAAGGCACTATCCACATAATGCATATACAATACTATAGATTATAATTATACTTATATTCAATATATTTGCACATTATATTAAATTCTCTCTCTCTCTCTCTCTCTCTCTCTCTCTCTCTCTCTCTCTCTCTCTCTCTCTCTCTCTCTCTCTCTCTCTCTCTCTCTCTCTCTCTCTCTCTATATATATATATATATATATATATATATATATATATATATATATATATATATATATATCTATATATATATATATATATATATATATATATAATATAAAAATTTATGGATTTTAGAAAATATAATAATAGATTATTTTTAGTCTACTCGTGAAGTTGGTTGGTTCTAATGAACTTGTCACGAATCAAGACTTTATGAATGAAAATGCTTAGACAACATAAAAGGTGAAGCCTCCTAAACAGATGCTCCCACTCCTTGACTCTTAATCAAAAAAACTCTTTAAAGCTCCAAATATATATATATATATATATATATATATATATATATATATATATATATATATATATATATATATATATATATATATATATATATATATATATATATATATATATATATATATATATATATATATATATATATGAATAGTCCCTTCTCTATTCATTAAATATTAATGTTACATATTCATAGAAAAGGGGGATACGAGATCACCCCACAAGTTCAAATGACACATGAGACATCAACTATTCTCCAAAAAACATAATAATCCAAAGGCTGAAGACAAAGTAACAAAACACAAAACAAGAAGAAAGCCCTCAGATTGCAAGAGTAGTACCAGCTAATGGGATCTCTCATCACCACCCCAGAAATCAGAGGTATCAAATAATAATTCACAAATAATAAAAAACATCACATATAAGATACATTAGGGGTTTCCTAGATAGAGTTGAAATAGTTCAGAGATATCAGGGGTTCCCTATATTCTAGATAGAGCTAATATAATCCTTCCAGCCACATCTTAATTCAAAAATGTTGGATAGATCTCTTCTAAAGTAGAGGCTACGTAAGGAGGTGAAAGGTCATTGTATTGGCATCCAAAATTTATTGGTTGAGGAAAATAGAGAGAAAGCATTCATGACTAACAAAGGGATCATTGGTAGTGGGAGTAGGAACATGGATGACTCTAACAAAATTGACTATGGGGAAGTAAGGGGGATGTATTACTGCTTAGAGAATCATAGAATAAACACATTGTGCACATCATATGGGCAAGAAAAACCAAGTAATTATGAGAAGTTGGGATGGAAATGTGCAAGCCTCAGGGGAAACCAAGTATGAGAGGAGCCAGTGAACCATACAAAAGAAATTAGAGCTTGTTACTATAGTGATAAAGTCAATATAAAAAGAAGGTGTATGCATTATGTCTA